>PVIJ01007937.1:0-78337 GCA_004024925.1 Scalopus aquaticus | reverse complement strand
CCCAGTTGGTAGGGTGTCTGTTAGTTTTGGTTAATGTCTCTTTTGCTGTACAGAAGCTTCTTATTTTGATGTAATCCCATCTGTTTATCTTGTCTTTCACTTCCTTCGCTTTGAGGGATGAGACTTTGAAGATTTTGCTGAGATGTATGTCATGTAGAGTTTTGCCTATATTTTCTTCTATACATTTTATGGTTTCAGGCCTTACATCCAGGTCCTTTATCCATTTTGAGTTGACTTTTGTGCAGGGTGTGAGGTAGTAGTCTAGTTTCATTTTTTTGCATGTGGCTGTCCAGTTTTCCCACACATTGCTAACTTCTTAAGGGAGCATAATACACTGGCCCTCACCGGTGGCAGCAGCCAGCCATGCTCTTACCACCTCTGAATCGTCTCTCCAAAGTTGTAAACATTAGGAGAAATTGGTTTTGGAAATTTTTGATTATATGCCATGAATTTTGTGTTTTCATTTTAAAGTATATCCAAAATTATGTCCATTAACTAAATGGGGCAGGGGGTGTTCTTTCACAATGTGTTTCAATTTACCAACATGTAGTTTAAATATTTTATCACTTTTATTTGCCAACTTGTCAATAAATTTGTCAATTTTACCGTCAACCTCGATAAAGTTGAAGTAAAAATAAATAAATATAATGGGTAAAATTCTTCTGTAGAAAAAGTAAATTAAAATATACGCCCCAAAAGGGTTTTTTAAATACATTATTGAAACAGTTAAGACAAAGAAATTAATTCATAATTTCACAAAGGTGCTAGCTCTGTCCTTGGGTTTTTTGTTTTTTTCTAACAATTCCTCACCATTTATAGAGGTAATTGTACAAACGGAAATTTTCTAGTAAGAAATATAAGAAGGCGAATATAGCAACCACATGTAATTCTGATTTCTTTTCAATATATCATGTGACATTTCTGATTATAAATTGGTGGCAGATGAGCACTGGTATGAAAAATTTATTATTATGTAATGCAGACATGTCATTCATAACAATATGCCAGATGGAAAATGTGAGCACTTTAACTGGAAAGTGAGTTATTTGGTCTTTCCATTTTGTGTAAATGTTCAAAGCATAAATTAAAAGCAGAAAATGTATTGTATGGATTCAGGATCTAAAAACCTCACCTTACTCCATAAATCTTTCAGCAGCAGAAAGGACAGCATATTCAGCTGGCCAGACCAACACTCTTATCTGTTCTCTAGTGTTGTTGCTCCACTCGGGGGTGACAGGGGAAAGAAAAATGTACCCTGAAATGAGTATTTCCAGCTCTCAATATTCAGCACGAACCTTAAGGCCAGAAAGGGTTTATTTTCGTTTCTGTCCACAATGTTGTGTGGTGCATCATGTTGAAAGTTTCCTCATTCCAAAAATATTTCAATCTTTCATGATTTTGCTGTGTCTCTATGTGAGAAGACTTAGCACACAGAGAAAGGATCTCTTAGATAGCCACTCGAAATGTATTTATTTTAGTTTCATATAGCCTGAATAATTTATGTCCTATATTTTTAAAGCGAAGATAGCTTTTCCCCCTCAGCCATCAAGTTAGTCCTCCGAATTTCCTTATGAGTAATATAATAAAATAAAAGATGAATATTTAATATATAAATAGAAATAGAAAAATTCACACTTACATTATTGCCATATACCTCAATGAATAAAAGAACTACGAAGCGTGAAAATGAAACTTCAACATGACAAAACCTCCAGAAGGGAAATAGTTCTGTTGGCCCAGAATGTATAAATTATTTCTACCCTAGAAACCAGCATAGGAAATCATACAGCCTATTTTGAATTTGGAAAATAAGAAATAATTTTAAAGTAGCAGATATGATGATGACAATGGGTGCTATTAAATGCTTACAATGTCTGTCTCTTCCTAAACTGCAGGTAATTGCTAGAATATTCTTCCTGGAAAGCATAGTTTTAACATTTTGCTGCCCAGTTTAAAAATATTCAAAGGCTTCTACTAGGGAATAATTTTTTTTTTAAAAAATGAGATATATACTAAAATATTTATATATGCATTGATATTATGACTGAGATTTCCTTAAAAATAAGATGGGAATGGGAAAGGGAGAGAGGTTTCAGTTGATGCTGCAGAAGATGGATGAAAAGTACATGGAGTTGAGGATCAGATTTTCTCTAGTTTGGTATGTTTTATAATAGTGAACAAAAATAGTTGACATTCAAAACCTCCTATAATATACTGATCAAATTTACAGTTTACTTATCAAGCATTGGGAAACACATCCAAATTTTTTGTTAAAATGTTGTCTTGGAGCACATCTTTTCACTACTCAGTGCCTTTGTTGACCTTGGTTTTCCTTCCTAAAATGTTCTTTCTTAGTTTGACTTGGACTTCATTTACTGAGTCTGAATTCTCTCTTCTGTAAAATGATGGGGTTGGACTAGATAACTTCCAAAGTCTCTTCCATCCTATAATCATTGAACTTGGTTGACCACTCAGTTCTAAAGAAAGAGACCCACTTAGGAATAAGGTCTATAAACAGAGAACTCAGCAAGCTACAAGCTGAGTGAGGACTGATAAATATCAAATTGTTCGAAAAAAGTTTGATTTCCCTACCCCCTTTTTATTTTTTATTATTACTGGCCTTTTGGAACCTTCTCATCTCCACCCTCACCCCCCGCCTCCATCCAAAAAGCTGTTTTAAATAATCTCTAAAGTTCTCTTAAAAATACATTTGTATGACCTGAGGAGAGAGGTAGTTAGAGACTGAAAATATATCATAGGGCCTGGTTGTAGGAATTTGGCTCAAGAACGTGAGACTATGAAGCATGGAAAGAAAGAATGACTAAGCTGGGTTTGGCTTTCCGTGTACCCTCTGAGCACCTACTCTCCTTTGAGAATGACCTAGAGGAAATGTTTTTGTTGCATGGATTTCCATTATTAAATTTTAACTAAATTTTATTGAGGAATAAAAACTCCTAGCAGCCACTGAATTTAGCACAAGAACAAGATTTTTTTCTTTCTTTCTTTTTTTTTTTAATATTTTAGAAGGACAGGTTTATTAGGTAAAGGAGAGGAGAAGAAGCTTACAGACACATGAGCAAGAGGGCTGCAGCTGCTGCTTTGCAAAGGGAAAGGTTTGTGAAAAGAAACACCTGCATAGTCACAGGTGGGCAGTAGAACTGCATCTTGCCCATTTTTTTCTATTTTTAATAAATGTTCTTATTCTCTGATTACTAACTTACACACATTTCAAGTGCTGTAGCTCTATAATAAGAGAAAATTCCCTTCGATTGTTATTTTTTCCCAAAATGTTCTTAGAGATTGATCCAAATAAATGACTTTTGGCATCATTCTCCTTCTCTCTTCGTAGAGAATTATGCCTCCTCACTCAGCCACCTGGGTAAACCTCAACAAAAGGCAAGTTTGTGCCTCCTGAGTCTGTCTGATTCTAAGCATAGTTGATTGAACAACAACAACAACAACAAAAAAAATAGAGATTCTCTCTATCGGGATTCTATAATTGGGACTAAAACTAATGAATTGATCTGAATGGCTAAAGCAGCAATATTAAAGTTGAAGTTGTATGAGTTGACTGCAGTAGCAGTCTTTTGGTTAGTAGTGACAGAAATGCAAAGTGAAATATACTTAAAATATAAATAATTTATTGGCTCACTAACTATGAAGTCCAAAGGTATGATGTTTATAGCTGAGCTGGCTATAGGTGCTCAAATGCCATCTTCAGGACTGAGTCTAATAGTTTCTGAGTTCATTTTTCTGTCAGTTGTCTTCATTCTCAAGCAGGATCTTCCCCTACAGAGGCAAGACACTCACCGGTAGCTGCAAACCTATCTTCTACCATTTTAACAACCCTACTGGGAGGCACAATTATTAATTAATGCTATAAAAATTCACAAGAAAGATTTCCATTGACCAAGTTCAGATTCTTGAACCAATAGCCAAATCTAAGGACTTTTAATGCTCTTTACCGTCAGGGTCAGGGTGATAAATATGAGTATTCTAAAGAGGGTTAGACAAATGGGGACATATTTGTCACTCTGGGGTGGAGGGAAAGGCGTAGGGGCTTGGGACTTAAGGGAAAGAAGGCAATTTATGGGATGATTAAAAAAGATCACATGTATGATTTGCTGCATCATTCAGAAAACAGTGGAATGGAGAAGAATTTCAATTAATAGATTCAGCTAGCTCCTTCGCTGTCTATACCTAGCTCCTATTGTCTTGTGGTTATCTGGGATGATAGCTTTTTTTTTTTTTACTGGAATAGGTGTTCTATCTAAATATTTCAGACAGTATAGGGGGAGGTCATAAACTTTTCCTCCATGCCAAAGCAGCACATCTTGGGGTGGCCATCCCCATACCTAATCATTACCCAGATATAAGTCAAAATCCTATTGTTAAGGTCCGCCATGCCATAGAGAGCATTGATTGAAACTGGAAAGGAATGGTTCTGTAGAATAAAATAAAGGTGCTTATTCTCATCACAGCGTCCTGTATTAGAGGGAAAAAGGTGATCACTAATTGGTTATTAGTTAACTGATGTGTCGATTGGTCATCTACCACCAATCTCTAACTAAGAAATGTTGCCTATGTCAGATAATTAGTGATTGCGTATGACTTTGAACCCAATTTGATTCTTGAGCTCATACCTGGAGCCACATTACTACACTTTTCATAGCACTTCTACGGTTGCCACTCATCCACAGAACAGTGCCTGGCCCGTAGCAAATACTCAGTAAGTGGTTGTCATTGTTATCATTATTATTTCATTGCCTTACTAGGTTCTCATAATGTCTCCTCAGCATACCCTCCCCCCCCACACTTGTGAAGCATGCATAACACAGATATAATTGAATCTAACTTTTCATTTAGACTAGAAGTGGAAGCATGTTGAATACCACTATAGCTATCAGCAGGAGTAATAAACACTTTCTTTCAAATTTGAGAAGCAGAGTTTTTGTCATTTCTTCAGTTTAATAGTGTATTGATGATTTTGACTCTTTTTAAAGTGGTACCAGGTAAATTCATAGGATGAGTTTTTTGAGACCCATTCTCAGATTGTCATCAAATTTATTTTATTGCATTTCCAGTTTTATTGATATAAAATTGGCATGAAGCATTGTATATATTTAAGGTACTCAATGTAATGACTTGATACACAGATATAAAATGAGACTGAATTTATTTTTATGATAAAATTTTCCAAATGTTTTTAATATTGACATATGAAATAACATAAGTGTTATTTAATAACTTTAGGTGGAAATAAAATTAAGATTGAAGTGGATTAGTTGATCACTGACTACATTTCATGCACTGGAAAAATCCTTCAATGTTTATGAATTTTGAAAATATACCCCATCCTTTCTTGGCTATCTTGTAACTTATCAGTTTACAGTTAACATTATTACAGAAATTCAGGATTTTATAGCCAAGACATTTAAGTCCATGTTTAAGATATATGGTAGACAAAATTCTGAAATGGTTCCTCAATTATTTGCCACCCTAATATGATAAGTTATTAAGTCCTGATTAATTACATTATATGGCAAAAGTAATTTTGCAGATGCATTAAAGTTACTAATCAATTGACTCTGAGTTCATCAAAAAGATAATTATTTGGGTGGGCCTCATCAAACCACACGTGTTCTCTGAAAGAGAGAGATTTCTCAGGCTGCTGATAGAAGTCAGAGAGATTTGAAGTATAAAGATTTAACACACCATTACTGTCTTGAAGATGGAGGGGGACCCATACAAAGACTGGAGAACACATTCTAGTTTCTGAGAACAATTTCAGGCAATAACCACATTGAACTGGATTCTGCCAACAATCTGACCGTGTTTGGCTGAGCATTTTCCCACAGGGGGAGGATAATTTAGGGTGTTTATTGGGAATCTATTATTAGGAATACCCTTTCTTTTGTTTATGCACACCAATTCTATTAAGTTTTTCACACTAAGAATCTGCTTCCTTTACCTTTGTGTAGAGGGTGGTCGGAACACCTCTTACTTACTTTACATTTTAAAAGAACAGGTTTATCTGGAAAAGGAGAAAGGAAAAGAGAGCTGCCTGCATAGTCACAGATGGATAGAGAGATGCTGGTTGGACATCTTTTAGAGTATGCACATCCAAATGAAATCATTTTTCTATATATCAAAAATTGAAATTTGAGGTCCCTTGGTGCCCCTTGGTCACACGTTAACACTGTGAGAGAGATAAATAGGTGTTATTTTAAGATGCTACAAGTATGACAATGCAGAAATAGAAAATAATTTTGTATTGTTGACCCACATGAAATTGTTTTTGATGTGTGTGTGTGTGGGTGGGTGGATAGATAGATAGATACACACACATAGATATGATTTCATTTGTTTCATCCTAATATTTGAATGGTTCAATCTAATATTATTTGGTGATGGGTTCTTACAGATATATCATCTGAGGAGGGCAGTATTGATCATTTCATCAGCCCACACCAGAAAGAATGTCTCCTAACTTTCACCATTTTGTTTCTAACTTTTTCCATTGCCAGTTGTGAGCCATTGGGTAGCTTGTGCCTGTTCTCAGAAGGGACATTAAAATGTTTGAGGTAAGAAACCATGTTATTATGGCCCAGTACATTTTTTTTTTATGTAACACTTCTTAATAGATGAACACTGCATAGTTTAGGTTTGCATTGATGGCCCTTTGAAATTCAATGTGTTCATACTTCAGTTATGCAGTGACATGGGGGATTTTGTTTTGGCATGACCACCAGGAAGAAGTGATGTTTTACAATTTGGATCTTAGACTGAGACTTTAAATTTTTTTATTTTCAAAGTTAAAGAGAAAATGAGAATTGAAATAAGTTCCCATGCACAGAAACAAAACTCTGAAAGCTAATGACTGAGTTTAGAACTCTACTGTTTATGAATACCTTTGAAAATAAAACAAGACAGATTTTCACTGACATGAAGAATCTAGCAATCCTGTCTCCTTTAAATAACTTAAAAAGCATGGATCGTTCTTTCCTTTTTAAATATGTGGACCAAAAGACACAAGAGGTGAACTCAGTGCAAGTAGGTGCCATATTTTGATTCCATGGAGTAGGTTTTGAGAGTCCAGACCAGAGAGCTCCCCCTAGTTGTCAGTGAGGGTATGGCATTTACTATCAAATCAGGAAATGTGTTTATGGGAAAGCCTAACTTTAAGATAGAATAAAGATATAAATCATATGAACTGACCCTTGTTGCCTAGAAGATATAAACCATCTAGAGAGTAAGAATTCATGGTTAACACAAATTATGTCCAGTTCACTAGACTCCATCTCTTTAGCAAATGCAAGGACCATACACCCAAATTTACATTGTCCATTCTTTGGGCAAATTTTCTTCATTAGTTTCCTCAGATAAATTTTACACTAAACCAAGGAATTTTACCAATAAATTTCACTCATTGTCATTATTGTTTAAGGAGTAATACACAGAATTAATTTCAGAATTATTTCAGCAAATTAATACTAATAAAAAGATATTTCATACTTGCACGGATCTTTTTTTAACCTCTTTAGAAATCAGACCAACAAGTACATGAAAAGGTGCTCTGTACCACTAATCATGAGGGAAATGCAAATAAAAACCACAATGAGATAGCACCTCACTCTGGGAGAATAGGTCATCAAAAAGACCAAAGACCACAAGTAGAAAGGTAAAGGAAACTTAAGCACTGTTGGTAGGAAGCCAGGCTGGTGCAACCTCTATGAAAATAAAGTATGGACCTCCCTTAAAAAATTGAAAATAGAATTTTCATCTGATTACTAATTCTCTGGGTATATATCCAAGGAAACAGAATCACTGTGTCTAAGAGATATCTGCACCTCCGTGTTACAGAGAACTGACTCAAGGTTGCCAGAGATAGCAGGGGAAGGTACAAAATGGGTGAAGGTAGTCTAAAACATATCAACAAAAAGAATGAATGAAATATATATGGTTTATCACAACTTAATTTATAAAAATTTATTTCAAGTGGTCTCTTTTCCTAACCCATTTTAAGTATTCCTGATTCTTTTTTATTAGTATAATCAGAGGCATGAGGGCTAGTTTTGGTATATTCTACAAACTAATACAGATAAAAAAAAAACTGAAAGGGTTGACCTCTTTACATGTTTCAGTAGCTCTTATAGAACATTGGAATTGAAAAAGAACTTGGAAGTTGCCCAGTACAATAAAGCATAAACGAGTCTCCCTCAAGTACCATTACCAAGTGATTTTACAGCCTTTGTTTGACTATGGAAACCCATTTCAGTCTTGGATAGCTCTTAGATGAAAGGAAGTTCATCTTTATGTTAAAATAAAATTGTCCTCCTTATAATTTCTAAGTATTATCATGAGAGTCAAACTGTACTTAAAATTGTAGCTATTTTGGTCTTATCATGCTAGTTATTACTTAATTATAGATCTTTAGTCACTGAAAATTCTGCTAACATATTCATTCTATCAAACTACATTTTACATTGTACATCAATATATATTTTCATAGAAGCAATTCCCACAAATAGGATTTTAATTTCCAAATGGCATAGTCTTAAACATTGTCTCAGAATCATTTCATTCTGCAAATCCATTCAAAGCTATTTCTGAAGTTTCTTCTAAAACACTCACATGAACTCAGATTGTGATAGAGTTATAGTTCTTTTGAAGTGTTTTTTTTAATTCCACTAAATAGACATGTTAAAGCTAAAATGTCAAAGTAAGCAATAGTAATACTAACACAGTTAATACTGAAGATAAATGTTAAGCACATCATACATTTTTCTTTGCAAAGAGCATTTACAAATGTAACACCAAGAGTGGATTCATTATAGACAAATTTACTTTAAAATTTATATTAAATTGCTTTATATGTCTTATCTTGCATTTTATAAGATTTAAAAAAATTCAAAAAAGTTATCTTCTAAAGAACATAGCTAGTAATCACTTCTCCCTCTTCCTGATGATTTTCCATCAGCATACTGTTGGTAACGCTGAGCTTTTCCTCATTTTGACTTTGCAGAATCGAAGTGAGTTCCTGAATTTGTAAATTTGGGAATAAGAGACAAGCTGTTCAACTCTGCCTTCCTTTTCTCCACCAGGCAGGAAGCCCATTCACTGAAATCTTTATTGTTCTTTGCTCCTCCATGTGTTTGGCCTTCGTGGAACAATCAAACTAAGTGGGGGGTCACCCCAGCCTGCAACGGACAGATGAAACTCCCTAATTTAGGGTGGATTAGCAGGCTGTCTTCCTCACAAAAGGACACTTCCTTCCTCTCAGCTTCCATCAGTGTCATATCTAGAACTCATGCAGGGAAGAGATGTTGTTATAGGAGCTACCCTCCCCACTTTCTAGGGTCCCCCAAAAGTGGAATTTCATGAAGAAGACTAACAAAAATCTTTTTGTTTTTACTTGCCATATGTAAAGGTTTAACTCTTCAGTTTTTCTTTTAAAAACAGAAGCAAGATTAGAACACAAACTGAGTTCCTTGCAAAGAAATAAATATTCTAACATTATAATGTATGTAATATTGTGCATGAATACTTAGCAAGTGTAAAAGTCTCATTATTTTATATTCAGGCATTTTTGAAAGTAAAGTTAAAAAATTATAATTGCAAGTGCTGTTTTATAATCTTTAGCCCAAAGAATAAGAAGTAATTCAATCAACACAATAATTTTACAAATAAAGAAACTGAGGCAGAGAGATATATTTTTAAAACATAATCAAGGTCAACTGATAGATACTGACAGGGCAGGACCCAGAATACCAATTACATAAGAATGCTACTTGATAAGTATCATGAAACAAAAAGTCCTAAAAAAAATCCCACTCTTCTGCAACTTTGCAATGTTCTAATAATGTAGGTAGAGTTTGTCCAGTTTTTACAAAAAAGGGTGATTCAGTTATGAAAGTAAATATTTTTCCTGAATACATAAAGCAATTCAAGAATAAAAATAAACAACCTAATTTCCATCAGGGCTTACTATACCAGATTATACGTACTTAGCATTTGGCAGTAATTATACACTGAGACATTATAAAAATATTAGGTTCATTTTCAACACAAATGTGTTTTCCACTTAGAATAACAAAGAACCTTAGACAGCACTACCAAAGATTCTCAATCATATTCCTGGGTGGCTAAAAATGAAAACAGCTAACGCAAATTCTATAAATTCTCTAAAACAATTAGCTATCTAATTTCTTTTCTGTTGTCAAGATTAATGGCACCTTACAACTCAAGAGTCTTAGGCAGTGTGCATGCAGGAAGCTCTCCATCTCACCAAAATGGAACAAGCTTTCCACAGCCAAGAACCATAAATAGTGACTCCATCTTCACTTACACTGTTTTATGCACTATGAGGTCATTTAAACCTGAGGGTCTTCTTTCACATCAGCAATGCTGACAGAAGATATTTCTTTGAGTTTTGCTGCCGAGGCAAAAGTCCGTTGTCGAAGAGATGAATGAGAAAGCATAAAAATGAATCATGAAAACTAGAGTGTCATTTGAGAGACTGGCAAAAAGAACGAAGCATCACAAATCAATACTGATTGAGGGTCTAAAGTCAGTGGCCAAGCACTTCTATGTGTCTATGAGAATCGACTTTCCCCAGGAATTTTCACCTCTGGCTGTAGATCTTTTATCACCTAACCTTCCAACAGGTATTGATTGTACATTTGACGTGTGCTCAACTCAGTTCTCCATGCTGGGAAGAGGATATCAAAGACCTATAAGAATGATCTCTCACTTACAGAGTTATGCTTTAGTTAGGGGGAAAAAAATCAAAACAGCTAAAACAACGATTTCAATGGAAAATCTCTTAATCTTCTCCCACTCAATCCATTCACCACATCGAGCTGGGCTCTGCTTTCCTCCATAAAACATAGTAGTGACGACCAAGGCTAGCTCAGCACCCACAGTCCCTCCAAGATGCCAATGCCCTTCTGCTCCAATCAGGTGAGGGATATATCCACCAGGGGTCAGTTTGGGGTAACAAAATTCTCAGCGCTATCACTGCTAAGGCCTAAGGTCAATCCCCAGCCAGAGAACTAACCCACATCCAGCATAGCAGAGCTCTCCTCTCTCGCCCGCTGCTCCCCTCAGCAGTGTATTTCAGTAGATCCACCTGTTCTGCTCCCCACTCTGTCTCTGGTGAATCCTCTCACCCCTCCCCATCCCCTGTATCTCTGGGCAACATCCCAGTTCTTCTATGTAAAAATAAATAAATGAAATCTTTTTTAAAAAATGAGCAAAGAGGTATGCCAACAAAACTTCATTTATAAATACTGAAATTGGTATTTCATTTATTTCCTCATATTATAAAATATTAGTCTTTTAATTTTTTTAGCCATTTCAAAATTCAGAAACCATTCTTAATTTGAGGGCTACAAAAAAATGAAAGGAGAGCTGGAGTTGGCCCTTTGCTGATATCTAGCTTAGGCTGGACATCTGTAATTGAGAGCTGCTGTGTTGAAAGGCAAGTGCATTTGCTTTTAGTGTTCATTGAATGTTGTATAGTTATGGTATAATTTGGAATGAGCACACTGAAATGCAGCTGCCTTTCTGATTTCTGACTGAGGAGCTGCGATCCTTAACTTGCTCAAATATGCTCTTGCTCAGAACATTGGAGGTACCTATGCTCCAGGAACACCCCTTTCTCTTTTCTTCCCAAAGACCCAAAATAAGTGTTTGCCCAAGACTGCTTCTGGGTTTTGGGTAACAGAATTCTCATATTGTCCTTCCAGCTTGGAAAGTTACTAAAATAGAGAAAATAGAGAAAAGTGCAAAATCTACCTCCAATACTAGAATAATTAAAAACATTCCATTTAAATCATGTGTCTTGGTAGATTTTTCTTATTATTTTCTTATAGTTTCATTTGATTTTATCACAAAGTAAATAGTTTCATAAGATTTATAATGAGCAATAGCTGTTCTTATCCCATTTCTTTTTTTTATCTTTATAACTTTCTTTTTTTTCACTTCTGTGGTGTTTTTTAAAGAATTTATTTATGTATGTAAATATTTACATCACTGTTCTTTTTTTTTTTAAATGTTTGCTTTCTTTTCTCAGGTGTAGTCCCCGTAGAATTTCTACCACCAATTCACCCATGTACCATTGCTATAATCCCTTGTGTTCTTCTTGCCCTTGTTTTGTTCCCTCCCCTTCCCCCTCTCCTACAGACTATCTCTGAATTATAGTTGTCTGTTTATTTTTGTTTTGTTTTTTATTGTTATTTTTTCTCTCCCTTGTTTGGGTCCCCTATATTCCTCTCCACCGTTCTTTTCCAAAGATTTACCCAGTGCCTACATACTTCCTTTTGTCTCATCTCCCCAATTCCATCACCATTTTAGTAAACTCAGTATCAGTGTCTCTTGTTGCCCTGTTTTTTGATTTCTGAGAGTTGTTTCCTCCTCTCTGGATGCCCAGCCATACATAGATCGCTCCTCTTGTTTTATTCATTCATATATTTTTCTTTATATAATGATTGATTTGAGAGTTTGTTTTTGTTTTTCACTTTTCTCTACCCCTTGCATTGTCTCTTGTTCATAATATTTTTTGTTTTATCTTCTATATGTCAGTTTTGACCTTTCTTTTTGTTGGAGGCTTTCCTCATATATTTCGTGGTATTTGGCTTTCATTGCAGTTAGAATCAGGGCAATGGAGATTTAACTGGAATCTGTGTACATGGTTGAGGTTATTGACCCACTGGCTTCACTGTAGGTAATTTGACTGGGAGTGGAGCTATTTCGTTCTATTTATAGACCATTCTCTCCCAAAAGACTGAATTCAGAGAGAAATTCTCCAATCTGCCACATGGAGAATAAACATGTACGATTTTCTTAATCCCCCTGTTTCAGCAGTGCACTTGACCTCCACCACCCTTTCTGGTTTCAGATATTCAGACAGTAACATTCTTGACTTTTGCCTGAACAAGGTGAAGTGGATGGTGGGAGATCAGTCTTTAGCTGGGTAAAACAGGAGAATTAAAGAGGGTGTTTAGTTTCTCCTTATATGGAGACTTTAAAACACTTCTCAATCCTACTTCTTTCCCACAATTATCAGAAATGTCTGGTGCCTCTGATCATGAAGACTTTCAAGGCTTTGTCTTAATGTAATCAAAATCCGCTTCTTATAGGCTTATTTTGTGATCTCAATTACCATTTTTTTATCTGCTTTCCTATCTGCAAAATTGTGTTGATACCATGGGGGAATGAAAAGTGTCCCTTCTCTTTCCAGTTCTTGGTTGGAAAATAGATCAAATTGACATCAGAGATTAGAGGAAGAAAAAATATCCCTCCAAAATGTTTAACAAAATGTATACTTCTTGTATACATGAGAGACCCAGTGAAAACTCAGTAACTTGATGGAAAAGCTTTGGTCACCTCTTTAAATTACATCAGCCAAAGGCAAAGGGTGGGGGGGGTGGGACGTCAATCATGGGAAGTTATCAGGGAAGGCACAGTATACAAGGATATGGATGTTATGCAGATTTAAGTTGTGTCTTCTCCACTGAACATAGTTAAAGAAATTTGATCTTCCCTGTATAGCAGGTGAGACATCCTTACAAGGGAAAATTTCTTTCATATAATCTCCATCTAGCTTTCAGAATCCCTTCTGTGAAATAGTCTTTATGCCAAAGATAGGGATCTTGAGGTGGCAAATTTTGCTTCCCTATAGTGTCTCATGTCTATGATCTTCTTTATTTTTCTTTATTCTTGTAGGGTTCTTTTTATGTTGTTAACCTCGAAACCATAAGATTAGTGTGGCTTCAAGAGGATATAGAGGAAATGCATGTGTTTCATCTACTGTGTTTTAGCAATGCACATTTTGAGCATTACCTAGAAGCTCTTTGAAAACATTGCAGCAATTTACACCTCTAAAATCTGTGCACAGGTATACCTTTGTACAACTAACACACTAGTCGATGGTTTCTAAATAAAACTTTTTCATCCTTACCAGTTCACTACTAAATATTATGCTCCTTAAGAGCAGATATATGTTGTGCCTGTTCTTGTTTTCAATGCACAATGTTTGGCACAACAAACCTCTGCAGGAAAGAGCATGGACAGAAAGGTCAACCATCACAATCCTTCTGTAAATAGAATGCTATGTCTATAATAAGTTGACATCTGGGGAGCCACTTTTATTTTTTTATTATTATTATTTTAATATATATTTTTATTGTTATTTATATCTTTTACATTTTGTATTCCCCTTGGGTAACCCACCACCAATTCACCCGTGATCCATCTCTGTGGTCCCTTGTGTCCTTTTCTACTCCATTTTGCGCCCTTATCCTCCCCCTCCTCCCACCCCCCAAGTGTCTCTCTCCTATTTGGTTTCCCTATAGTCCTGTTATAAGTGAAACCATTCGATAGTTTTCTCTTTCTTTCTGGCTTATTTCACTGAGTATGATCCCCTCTAATTCCATCCATGTCGCTGCAAATTGCATGTGTTTATCTTCTTTGAATGCTGAATAGTATTCCATTGTGCATATGTACCACATCTTCTTGATCCAATCATCTATTTTTGGACATCTGGGTTGCTTCCATACTTTTGCTATTGTGAACAGTGCTGCAATGAACATACAGGTGCATGTATCCTTTTGGATTAGTGTTTTTGTGTCCTTCAGGTAGATTCCCAAAAGCAGTATTGCTGGGTCGTATAGAAGCTCCATGTTAACAGTTTGAGGAATCTCCATACAGCTTTCCATAGTGGTTGGACCAGTTCACATTCCCACCAGCAGTGTAGAAGAGTTCCTTTTTCTCCACATCCTTTCCAGCATTTGTTGTTGCCTATATTTTTAATGTGTGCCATCTTCACAGGTGTGAGGTGGTATTTCATAGTGGTTTTGATTTGCATTCCTTGATTGTAAGTGATGTTGAGCATTTTTTCATGTATCTGTTGGCCATTTGCTTTTCTTCTTTGGAGAAGTGCCTTTTGAGCTCTTCTGCCCATTTTTTGACTGGATTATTGGCTTTGTTTTTGTTGTGTTGTGTGAGTTCCTTGTAAATTTTTGTTATCAGTCCTTTATCAGTTGTATTGTGTGCAAAGATCTTTTCCCAGTTGGTAGGGTGTCTGTTTGTTTTGGTTAATGTCTCTTTTGCTGTACAGAAGCTTTTTATTTTGATGTAATCCCACCTGTTTATCTTGTTCTTCACTTCCTTCACTTTGGGGGATGTATCTTTAAAGATTTTGCTGAGATGTATGTCATGTAGAGTTTTGCCTATATTTTCTTCTATAAATTTTATGGTTTCAGGTCTTTTATCCATTTTGAGTTGGTTTTTGTGCAGGGTATGAGGCAGTAGTCTAGCTTCATTTTTTTGCATGTGGCTGTCCAGTTTGGGGAGCCACTTTTAAAATGGAGTTAGGGAACCAATAGAGACAAAGTCCATTGTTTGTCTCATATGAACCTGATCAAAGACCTTTGGATTGGGCTAAATGCAATTGCTTTAAGGAACCATCTAGAAAGCAATTATTTGGAAAAAAATGATTTTTTTTTATTTTATTTTTTGTCATTGAATTGAATTGGTGACCAATTATATATAGCCAAGAATAGTTTAGCTTGTGAATACTAATCAATTTTTTCTCCCATTAAAAAAAAAATCAATTTGCCTCTCCTAAAACCTCACATTTTAGGTTGTCTTCCTGAAACTGTGTACCACAAATTGTAATTGTTTGATCCCAACTACATGTGCTTTACATTTTTAATTGCCTCCTGGATTTTAGGTTGATATACCAGCCCTCCAGATCTCTATATATTGATAGGAGTTCATTGTTACACTGTTCTCTAACATTAATGCCCTCAGTGTTTGTATTAGTTCACTAGGGCTACAGTAACAAAGCACAACAAGCTGGATAGCTTAAACAATGAACATTTATTGTCTCCAGTTCTGGAGGAGCCAAGATAAAGGTTCCAGCAATTTCCGTTCCTTCTGAAGACTGTAAGGGTAGGATGTGCTCCATGTTTCTCTTCTAGGTGCTGGTGGACTTTGCATTTTCTGACTTATAGGTGCATCACCCTGATGTCAGCCTTCATTTCCACATTGTTTGCCAGTTTTAAATTCCCCATTTTATTTTTTTTAAGATTTATTTATTTATGCACACAAGAATTGGGGTGTGGGCCAGAAGTGTGTTGGGGGGTGGGGGTGAAAGGATTCACCAGAAACAGCGTGGGGAGCAGAGCAGTGGATCTACTGAAGTACACTGCTGAGGGGAGCAGTGGGCGAGGTAGGAGAGGTCTGCTGCACCATGTGGGTTAGCTCCCTGCTGGGGATTGAACTTATGCTGCAGTGGCTGCAATAACTTCACAGTGCTGAGAGTTAACCCTTGTGCCACCAGGGAGGCCCTTAAATACCTCATTTTTAAAGGAATACCAGTCATATTGGGTTAGGACCTACTCAAATGACATCATTTTAGCTTGGTTACCTCTGTTAACACCCTTTTGCCAAATAAGGTCACATTCTGAAGAAATGGGGGAAAGGGGTTTAGGATTTCAGCATATGATTCTGATGGACATAATTCAACTCATAATAGAGCTCTCAGTGAATGCTCAAAAATATTTTATGGATGGGGCATGCCTGGTGGCACAAGGGGTTAAGTCTCAGCACTGTAAAGCTATCGCAGCCACTGCAGCATGAGTTCAATCCCCAGAAGGGAGCTTCCCACATGGTGCAGCAGACCTCTCCTGTCTCACCCAGTATTCCCCTCAGCGGTCTATTTTAGTGGGTCTGCCTGTTCAGATCCCCACTCTGTCTCTGGTGAATCCTCTCACCGCCACCCCCCATACCTCTGGACTACACCCCAGTTCTTGTGTGCATAAATAACTAAAATTAAATCTTAAAAAATATATTTGATGGATGACCTGAATTTATTATTAGTAAATAAATGCAAAATATCACAAGAGTTAAGCACAGAAACTAAAATTCTGCACATGTGTCTGTGTGTGTGTGTAGGGCAAAGAGAGAAAAGGGAAGCAGAATTGGCAACAATGGGTCCCTAATACATGTGCTTTGCAAGGAAAGTCATCAGAAACTCAGCCACTCAACAAGTGGGCATCTAAGGAGAACAGTGACAGTCCCTATTTGTTGGTGACTGTGAAATTTGAGCTGCTGTAACAAAAAAGATCAATAACACAGAGGCTTGTAGAATAAAACAATATGCTTTTTTTTTTATGCGGTAGTCCCAACGTGAGTGGTCCTGAGCTGTGGAGTAACACTGCTTTTCACAATGACTCAGATCCTAAGATTTTTTTCAAGACATTTTCATCATCTGAGTAGTAAAAGTTGGATCTCACCATGTCTGCTTTACAGCCTGGCAGAAAGAATAAAGGAATCTGGAGGAAGTATGCCAATGAATTAAATCCCAGACCCAGAGTAGGGACACATCACTTCTCTCATTCCACTGGTGAAAACTGTTTCCATGCAACACCTAACCGCAAGGGAGGCTGTAAAATATAGCCTAGTTGTGTACAATGGACTAACAGCAGAAGAGAATGGATCTGGGTAGACAACTACCAGTCACCACCATAATCCTTAAAGAACTTCAAATGGTAGAAATGAAAAGGCTTTCCTAGTAGAAATGTATTCACTGTCTACCATCAAAGAGTTTATAATGCTATTGGGGAGAAAAGAATCAATGTAAATTGCTTTGAATGGCTATAATAATGTGCCAACCTTGGGCCTCCCTGTTGGCGCAGGGGTTAAAGTCTCAGCGCTATCAAGCTATCTCCAGCCACTGCAGCCTGAGTTGGATCCCCGGCCAGGGAGATTCCCACATGATGCAGCAGACATTTCCTATCTCGCCCGCCGCTCCCCTCAGCAGTGTATTTCAGTAGATCCGCCTGTTCTGCTCCCCATTCTGTCTTTGGTGAATCCTCTCACCCCCCACACCTCTGGCCTACATCCCAGTTCTTGTATGCATAAATAAATAAAAATAAATCTTTAAAAAATAATATGCCAATCTATGTGGCAAGAAATGTAAGTACAGTCAAAATGAGAAAAAGAAGTGTTAACAGATTGAAACCGAATAATCAGAGGTTTATAAATAACAGTATTATTTCTTATCTGGCTGGTCCCTGGGAACCTCAGCATCACTTTTAGTCCTTACTGTGCCTTCACCAAAGTTCTTCTGCAGAATCGTTTGACTTAATCTATTTTGATGTAATTTATAACTTGAACCACAGCTTACATGAACTGTTCACATTAAGTTAGTGGCAATAAGAATCTGGACTGCAAGGTCTTCTGCAGGAAGAAGTCAAACGATTCCACAGAAGGACTTTGGTGAAGGCAAAATAAGGGCTAAAAGAGAAATTACAGTATCATTATTATTGTCACTAATAATCATCCTCCTGTTGGTTTTTCTCACTTGCACATGATGATAGCCACCATCATCAGTAACCATTTCACACAGAACACAATTTATATCACCTTATTTACATGCTAATTATATGAGATGATAATAGAGCCTATAATTACCTACCAATTAGCTTAATAACCACTTAACTCAACACCTAGAGAAACCTGGCTATAGCATTTGTTTCCTGTGGAGTCTTTTCCACAAAAGTGTGACCACTTTGCTGTAAAAATAGAGAATAAATTATCAAGTATCTTTAACATGAGCTGTAAGGAAATAACTGTTCATACATAACTAACAGACATAATAATCACCTCAATTTCCAAATTAACCCAAAATTAAATGGACTCTTCAGTTTTTGAAATATGAATAAAGTATGTTGAAAAATCAACAGAACATTCCAAGAAGTTTCAGAGCCTTTTATAAACAAATATATTTTATAAATATCATATTGTATTCTAAGGGTAAATATAAGACATATTTTTGACTGTTTTTGATAGTTTCAATGGTGAAAATAATTACTAATCCACCAGGTTTATCCAATATGTTTTTGTTTTTACATAGGAAATTATCTATGCTGAAGATTAGCAAGACCTGGGACTTTATGGCAAGCTGAACAAATCTGAATAAGTTTTCCTTAATTTTATAAACTCTCAGCTAAATTATTTTAGCATGTAAAGTGAATTAAAAAGCAAAACTTGCATTTTTAGGCATGTCTAAAAACCTTCACTTGTTGCATATATGATATATATGGATTTATGAAGGACTTTTAAAGATAAATTTCTCTTTCAAATGTGTTAGTGCGCCTGATTCCAGTCTGTGCATGAACCAAATTACTTGGTGGACAAATCAAATTATTTCCAAGGGAATTAGATGTTAAGTACTATAGACTTAAAATATTGGTTTCTTTGCCATTTCATGATTACTGGTTCATTTGCTCCTACCATCAAGGCATTTAACTGTGGGAAAGAAGTAGTATTCTAGAAGCACATATTCAGCAGAGAAGGGGGATGGAGGAGAACCATTCAAGCAATGGGAAATACAAGGAGAAATCATCAAGTAATGTTAGCAGTTAAGTTTGGAAAGAATTATGTCCTTAATCTATTTTGCTGTGATTTACAACTTGAACCACCTTATGTGAACTGTTCACATTATAGTTAGTGACAGTAAGAATCTGGACTGCAAGGGCTTTTGCAGGAAGCAGAAGTCAAACGATTCCACAGAAGGACTTTGGTGAAGACACAGGAAGGCCTAAAGGAGATGTTGAGGTTCCCAGGTAGGCTAATTCTAGTCAGTTTTCTCTTATTTCTTTAGAGTTTTTAAATCTCGTAAAAAATAAATCTAGTTTAAGATCTACCTAATGAAATCAATAGCCAATGAAAGAATAAGATTTTATCAGGTTATGTTGACTTGGGTTTTCTTTTTCACGCCCCCATTCCTCTACCTCCCTACCTCCAAACCACCCCAGGAAATAGTGTATCTAAATTATTGTCTACCTAAGGAGATAAATGAACTAAGGAATAAGATTATATCTAGTAGAATTGACTTATTTTTAATTTTCTACTCACCCCAAGAATCAATTTTACCCTTCTGGGGACAATATTGAAATCATATATCCTAGAGGGAGACAGCTGTCACCTGAAGTGTGGCCTGAAGCCAGAAGCAGGGTTCAGAAGAAGTGTCCACCCGTCTTTCTCCTGCTCTTCAGACAGAGGAGTCGGCCACCCAGTCCAAGGGGTGAGTATCCTGGCACAGAGGGAGGCAGTGAAAGGCAGAAAGTGATGATCTGGGGAAGCAAAAACAGTAGCCCGCAGAGAATTTCCCCAAATTATTTAAAACAAACATGAGGCAAAATCTCTTTGTAGGAAACTGCGTGTCTTGATTAAGGACACGAATTTTGCATCAGGAAGACCTTCATTTCAGTTCCAGCTTCATCCTCCCACTCTCTGCCTAAGTCTGAGAACCATCCTCAAATTTTCTGTACCTCATAGAGTAAAAGGGGGCTATTAATATCTATTTCTGGCAGTTGCTTTGTGGATAAACTAAAATAACATACACAGAGCACTAAGGTATGTGAATGGCTAGATAAATAATCGCTCACTGAATATGAAAACATCTGTCATCTGCTCTTACTACTTTTTAGTTAGAACTGCCAAGCACTTACCCAGTGCTGCCTTGTGCCCAGGGCAGGGCAGACAGAGTAAACAACTTTCCAGTCTGCTGGAGGGGCAGAGAGAGGAAGCCATCTTCAAAATGTCAAAACACCATGAAGTGGTTTGAAGGAAATCTGTTCACAAGAGAACGGCCCTGCATGCAACAGGTGAAGACTGATAGCCAGCAGGGTGCCGTGTGATACACCTGGGAACATCAGGCTCATGTTGAAGGAGAGATCCACAAAATCCTTTAGCCAAGTGCTTTGCCCATATCTTCATTCCAGGAGATCATTAAGTGCTGCCAAGGCTGATGATTCAGAAAACACTACTCTAGTTAGTTCTCTAGGCCTTGTATTCTCATCTGTCAGAGCAAAATGGTCCCAGTACTTATCTCAGAGGATTGTTGATGGTTGAATGAAACCAAAAAAAAAAAAAAAAAAGCATATAAAACACAGTATCCGGTCTGACTCAGTAAGTGCTTAATACAATCTAAGTATATAAGTGTATTTCTCTTCAGGTACTGAAATTTTTATGATCTTGTGTACACCCTTAAACTTGCTTTACTTTTTCATGTTTAACATAATAACAATTTTTAAATGTCCATGCCATCTCAGTAAAATTTTCCTAGCTAATGAGAGAATGTATCAAATTTATCTAGAAAATAGTTCAGCATAAATTTAGGCAAGATTACATTATACTTTCATTTTGGTTTAGTTAAGATTTATTAATCATCCCTACCCTCACCTCTGGTAGTTGTCTTTGTGAGATCTTTCATCCTAAATTTTTCTACTGTAAGTTGCTATCATAGTTAGCATAAAACTTAAAGAGATAATGTTTATGAAATATGATATGTTTAAGCATCTCAGGTAACTTTCATGATTAGGGCATAAGAGATGTTTAAATAATGCTTAATGTAAAAAAGGGATAGGAAAAAATTCCAATATGGAAAATATTTTCAGTAAAAAAAAAAAATGTCAGTCTTTGAAAGCAAACCTTGAAAGCCAACAACATAAAATAAAGCAAAACTGGGAAAAGGAGCAACAATATACAAAAATAGTTTTCCAAGAAACTGCTACCTATCATGGAAAAGGAAATCTATGCCACAGTTTCAGTTAAGTATTCCAGCAAAATAGCAGTTAGTTCCATATCACGAGAGAATTTAGACTTCTTTGCAAAAACTTTTGGGAGTTACTTCCCTTTAATGAGAAGAAAATAGTCCTGTTAAGAAGCTAATGCATCGGTTAAGCCTTTTTAAAGTGCTGATTAAAAATAAAGTAACTTAAAATATAAACAGAATGCTTAATAAGTAGAAACTGGTCAGCTTTCCAGGCATAATTTAAAACCCTTATCAAGACTTTTCTCATCAATTCTAGACAAACTACTTAGACATTCTAGCCACGAGAGCTGCCCATGGCAAGTTTATTTTCCTTCTCACACCTGTGCTTCCTGAGCAGCAGTTTTGCAAACTTGGCCATTTTCAAGGGAAGATGGGAAGGATTTCAGGCCAAAAAAATTAAATCAAGATAAGAAACAAAACTACTGTAATTTATCTCAATCCAACCTACCAGCAGAAGGCCAGGAAATAGAAAAAGATTACTAGAGGCTCTTAGAGTGGAAAGTTCCAAAGTTCACCTAGTCAATGGCCTCCCCTCAAACAGACTAAAAGAGATTAAAAACAGGATAAAAGTCAAAGGTTTCTGGAAAAACAGCTTACCTTCATCTGCATGTAACCCCGAGGGTCAAGAAACTTATTTCTTATCAGGGATAAGATATTTTTTCAATAGACAAGGGATTTCACTAGGACTATTGTCCGTAATGTTTGTATTATCTTGAAAGAAAACTCTGCTTTCAACAGGAGAAAAATTACCCTTTAAAATCTAACCCTTAAATTGTTTTAATTTCAATCCTTTCTAAATGACTGGATCTGATAAATTCTTTTTTGTGTACAGTATCATAATCTTCATCACAAATGAAGTCAATTTAATTCAGATTTCCATTTGCTCACGCTCCTCATTAACCTTTTGCAATAACAAGCCAACTAAGTAACACGTACATACACACAAATATGTGTGCTCCTTTTTGCTACTGTAAATTTAAGTTGTCCAAAAATTCTGGGAAACTCTTATCACCATGGCAATTCCAAGAAGAAACAAGACAAGGTCCTAACTTAATGTTTCTTCTGCAGCTAACACGTACATGCCATCACATAAACACAAGTATCATAAGTTGTTAGTGTGAAAAAAAGAATGTTCTGGCAAACTTCCTCTTAGAAAAATGAAGAAATGAGGACACCCTGTGTATGTTGCTGCCACTTGGGAGCATATCCTTGAAACAAAATCAGGAGGTGGTACAAGAAAACAGAATAAAGAGATACCCCTTTTTAATCAACTTTTAAAAACAACTTATTGAGACATAATACCATAAATCTCACCCATTTTAAGTGTAGAACTTAATGATATTTAAGTAACTTTACTGAGTTGAACAGCCACTGCCACAATCTAGTTTTAGAGTATTTATTTCCATCACCCATGGAGACAACTTGTGCCCATTTACAGTAACTCCCTGTTCCTAGCACCAACCCCAAACTCCAGTGAATGCACTTTCAGTCTCTTTCGTCAAATTTCCCTCTCCAAATCAGGATAAGAAGAAAAAAATATCCAAAGATATAGCCTACAAATAGAAAGATGCTATTTACTGAAGAACCCACCTATCAAAATAGTCTTTTAGACTCTTAAGGAAGGACTGGCGGGTTTTGGGTACTAGTGTAGCCTGTTGAGTTAGGATTGAGTCAGTGTTGTCTTTCAGATTTAATTATCTCTCTAGTTAGAGATAACAGACTTAGGTAGTTACAAGAGATTTGGCTAATGAAAGAATACTATATTCAAGTCTTGTTATCTTAACAAAGAATATCTCCAGCTCCAGAGTTAAAAAACAAAAAACAAAAAACAACTTTCAAGTGAAAGGGTAGCCTCTTAAGCATTCTTATTAAATTCAGTCATATATTTTTGCTTAAGAAAGGTCAGTGATATACCATTTCCTTAATGAGTTTGAAATAAATAAATGTGTTTTGAAATATAGTTGGGCTTTTTCCTTCCAAGTTTTCATATGCATATTATTCTAATGTATTTTGAGTACAGTAAATATATTAAACTATCATATTTTGAGTTGACCAAATACTTTTCTAACCACTTAATTCCTACTCCCTAGAATCTATGTATTTTAAGAAAGTTTAAACTTCAGGTTTATCTTGCTTACATCCTGATTTCCAGGTATTCTTCCCTCTGGAAGGAACACTTCCCAGGAACACATGGCTTCCCAGAAATTTACTAGGAATTTTACAAGGGACCCTTTTATATTTGAAAGAGAAAACTGTTTCATCAAGTGATGATCAGAAATTAAAAAAAAAAAATCTAACCCAGACAGGATTCTATATTTGGAGAAGTTCGTGATCCTCTTTTAACTTGAAATATTGGTCACAAAGATTCCTCAAAAAGTTATTTTACACTTCATGCAGGAAACTGATATTTGCTGTGGTTTTTTTTTTTTTAACTCCCTGCGTTAATAAAAACAAATGTTAGTTTTGTGTCTTTGATGTGTTGGGCATTTTATAGACCATAGAGTTCAAATTACCCCATGGCAGTTACTGAAGGTAGAACTTTTGGAGAAAACAAGCACTTGCAGAAATAAACATATTTTGCTGGTAGCTTTCACAGTTCCTCAAAGCAAACGGGAGACCTGCATAACTAGAAGCAAAGCTTTGAGTTTGTGTCTCTCAGGAGTTACTGAAGAAAGTTGTAGTCTCGCTCCCTTTGAAGAGCTATAAAAACAAGGCTGACTTGTGTTTTGTCTGAAAAAGAACTGAGGTGATGAGTCTCTAAATGCTCAAAACTTCTCAGATCCCATTTCGACCCTCTGAGTTGAAAACGGGGAAATCTTAAATGGTAACTTTCCACATTCTTGGACTATATAACAATTGAAATATTTTTAAAAATCTGGCAGTGGGACTGGAGGAGGGGAACTCTGATGAACTAATGTCTACAAGAAAAAATGTGAAAAGGCAAGGAAAAGACTGCGGGAAGGCAAAACTGTACATGGTTCTCGTCTCAGCTTATCAGAGACCAACGCGACCTTTGCAGTATGTGGAACCGACACGGAGAAGTCGGGCAACAACGCGAAGATCTGTCTCTGCAGAGCCGACCCGACCCGACCTTTCAGGTTGCCTACTACTGACCTCATTCCCCAGGAAAGGAAGACTTTCTGCATATTTTTAAAAAGCAAACTGCTGCTTTGTCTTTCAAAAAAAAAAAAAAAGTATCTCCAAATATCCCTCCTACAACCGCTCCCGCTACACTCCTGGTCCTTAGTAGGTGCCCATGAGAGGATATCTTTCCCCCATGCTCCCCGTTCCCCTGCTAGCACCTCCTCAGAAGCCGGCAGGTATGGGACTTAGAAGAGAAGTCTTGACCAGGAGCCTCTAACGGCAAAGAAAGTTAAGTCCCAAGTCAGGGCACATCAATCTAAAGAAAGGGAACAGGAGGAAAGGCGGCCCCGCCCGGGGACGGCAAAGTCTACATTCCTACAGCTGCAAGGTGGTGGCTACTTCGTGGTTTTTTTTCTCCTCCAAAATACACTCCAGTGAGCAGAGATTTTTTTCAGAGGTGACGCAATGTCCTCAACCACCCCCACCCCCATCCCAATAAAAAGAAAAGGGACGCGGAGGGCTGGGACGTGCCACCCTTGGCTTCACAGCCCCTCCCTTTCCTCCCAGTCTAACCCTTTCCAGCCGCTTCCTATCCCTCCCCGCTCAACCCCCAAAAGTTTCACGACCGCAGAGGAAACCAAAAAAAAGTTCTCTTGCCCCAACCCTGGCGGGCGATCAGCATCTCTTTTGTTCGCGGCGAACCCACAGTCCCCCTGACGTCACCCGGAGCCCCGGCCAATCGGCGCGCGGTCGGCGGCCGCGGCGGCGGGGGCGTGGGGCGGGGGGCAGTCCGGCGGGTCCCACCTCCCGGGCGCCCAGGGCCCGGCTGGGGGCGGGAGGGGACCGTCCCTTATAAACCCCGGCTCTCGGGGCTCGGCCGCCCGCGCCGGCTGCGCTGTGCAGGGGAGACGGGGAGCCCCGGGCGCGAGCCGGAGAGAGGGGACCTGCAGCCGCAACTTCCCTCGTGCGCTTCTTCCCCTCTGTCCCTCTACCAGTTCCCTTCCCGGTCCCCCTGCCCCTACCTCCTCCGAGGCGTCCACCCCCGGGACGCACTGGAAGGGACTCCCGCAGGCTGCCAGCAGAGCCAAACTTGGTGGCAACTTGCCTCCTGGTGAGGGCGTCTCAACCCCCACCCTCTCAAGATGCTCAGGGGTGCGGGGTCCGGGCTGCTGCTGCTGGCCGTCCTGTGCCTGGGGTCAGCGGTGCCCTCTACCAGAGTCTCCAAGAGCAAGAGGCAGGCTCAGCAAATTGTTCAGCCCCAGGCCCCGGTGGCTGTCGGCCAAAACAAGCGTGAGTACTGACCGCGGGCTGTCAGGGACAAAGCTGTCTCAGGGATGGGACCGTGAAGTCACCCAAAGTTGTGACTGAAGTTTCGCGCGCGCGCTCGCGCGCGCGGAGGGTGTGCGCGCCTTAGTGAGAGAAGCCGTCTGTGCACACAAAAGGTGACTGGGTTGCGAAGGCTGATTCTGAGGGTCTAGGATAAAATCTTGCATTGGAGGACGGGGCGCTGGGCCCCCCGCGGGGCTGCTATCATTCAACAAGTGCAGGTCCTGCTTCTGTGAATTAATCCACCTTGTCTTTAAAGGGAAAAAATGATCTATGCCTTTAAAATTTCCATTTGGGTTAGAGTGGTCCTTAAGCTTCTTATTTTCTTTATTATTGAATAATTGGCTAAATATTTTCAAAATGGGGGTGGGAAGAGTGTAGTTAAATAGTTCTCTTGTTCCTCACAAACTTGAAAGAAATGTAATTGGTTCAGATTGCTTTGGGGCCCCTCTGAATACTTCTCTCAGAACAGAGATGGAATTCCTCTTCCAGTTTTTCAAAGACACCCTCTCTTTCCCTGGACTGAAGGGAATTGCTTGAAGTTGCCCTTCTTGACTTATTACCCCCAAAGAGCATTGAAGTCCCTTGCCTGGTCTTAAAATGTAATTCCACTTATCTCCTTTTCAAAATGTTTCCACTCCTTTGATGTAGACCCCTAGCCAGATGGAAATGACATCACTGTATAACATTTAGCTAAGTGGAAAGAAAACAAAAAATAAATGAACACCTAAAGAGCTTCAGTGCACTTTAGATAGTGTCTAAATTTTAGTGGAACATCGTGTTCAGTACTGTTTTCTGTTGATTAATTTACTTTTCTCTGTTTGATGTGTAGGCTTACCAATTTAGTGGTGCAAGACTGTTTTATAATTTGAAAAAGAGAATTGCAAATATAATAACTTTTTCTTTCAATTCCTTGCAGCTGGTTGTTACGATAACGGGAAACATTACCAGATTAACCAACAATGGGAGCGAACCTATCTGGGCAACGCCTTGGTTTGTACCTGTTACGGAGGGAGCAGGGGATTCAACTGCGAGAGCAAACCTGAACGTAAGTGGTGGGAGACAGCTCCTTAGTGTCTCTGATAAACAGAGAAGTGCTCTTGTTCATTAAATTTAGCATCAGTAGTAAAAATACAAATATCATTTTCCCAATAGAAGTCTCTATTTCCGTTTTAAAAATGTTTAGTAACTGCTTGTATTTGCTTTTATATGCTATTTTTACCTCTAAAAAAAAAAGTTTCCAAACTAGTCTTGTTTCATGTTCCTAAGGTTTTGATAATAAAAAATTTGTGTTGTCTCTTAAAAAAAAAAATGCTTGTAAAATTTTAATTTATTAGAAAGTAAGCCCAAATCTTACACTGTAAGATTATGAATCAGAAACTTACTTTGGACACTATATTGAGAAGTGCTTAGTTTGACACAAAACCTCTATCCACTTAAAAGTTCTCATTCCTTTGTGACCATTGATATGTTTTTTGTAAGTTATACTGTCTCCTACAGAGAAGTACTGATAAGTCTAAACTGGAAATAGTAGGATTCTGAAGTGTCAGTGCCTGATGGGAGAGCCGGGTCTTCAAACTCTGT
This sequence comes from Scalopus aquaticus, assembly GCA_004024925.1. Taxonomy (NCBI): domain Eukaryota; kingdom Metazoa; phylum Chordata; class Mammalia; order Eulipotyphla; family Talpidae; genus Scalopus; species Scalopus aquaticus. The sequence goes on along the minus strand of PVIJ01007937.1, from coordinate 50,712 downwards.
TTTTTATGTAGGCCTTCATTTGACTTCCTGGGTCAGAGATGAAAATCTAAAGTCCTTCACAATTTAGCCAGTCTTAAAGTAGTGCTTCATATGACTTTTCCCTCAGGACCTGAAACTCCTTTCCAAAAGAAATTAATTTACAGAAAATTGGAGAACTTGTCAAAGGTCAAACACTGAGGTCTCATTAGAGTCCAGGGTAAAATCTAGGTCTTTCCCTTAGATTCTTTAGAACTCCCAGCTGTACCCTGCTACTCACAGAACGGAAACATGAATTTTCCTCTGGGTGGGATCAGTGGCGTAGAAAAGCTATTACATATGTGAGGCTCATGTGGACTTTCTTCTCCCCTCAGCTGAAGAGACTTGCTTTGACAAGTACACTGGGAACACCTACAAGGTGGGTGACACCTATGAGCGCCCTAAGGACTCCATGATCTGGGACTGTACCTGCATTGGGGCTGGGCGAGGGAGAATAAGCTGTACCATTGCAAGTAAGAAATCATGCTAAAAAATCATATATATGAATTTCTCTGCTGCTTTCACTTTCCCTGTTGCTGTCCTGTCACTGACTGGCCATTCCTGTCTTGGGGATTTACCCCCCAGGTATTTTTATGTGGTCACCCAACTGGTCCTGTGTTTCTGGAAAATGGTTCTTGGCCCAGGTGGAATTGGTATTTAGTCTGTATGGATTTGTGTGTGTGTGTGTGTGTGTGTGTGTGTGTGTGTGTCAGAGAGAGAGAGAGAGAGAACATAGAGTAACCAAGTGGATCTCTTGGATTCTATTCCAGCAAGATGTGCTTAAAGGAGTTGCCCATATTATATTACTTGGGCCTTTTCAAGCCAGATGGATCATGTGATTATCTTATTGATTGGGAGAATGATCACAAAGAGTGAATTAACCATTGTGTGGTCTGCTCTTGTTGGCATGCCAAGACTCTTGCATCTCGTAGAAGCAATCTGGTTTCCTGTGCCTAATAGTTCATGTCCAGGAAGCAGATGTCTCTATCTCCAGGGATCATCATATGATGATGTGATTAGCCCAGTAATTTCCAAGGAACTTTGGAGACTGGGGCTGACTCATCAATTCTGGTTTAGCTAAGGCAATCTCTCCAGTATGATTCACTGGTTTATCAATAGATCCAATTAACATAGCATTTATTGTTAAAAATTCATCTCTTAAAATAAGTCACTTTAAAGTTTTCTGTCCCAATGAGCAAGTCAGTTCCTTGTGAATAGGCCCATTTGGTTTTCCCCATCTTAGTGTGAGGATTTATTCAAGTTTGTTGGTAAATCTCAAGAGTCACTGGTCCATGGAAATTTACAATCTAGTGGACAGTTCAGCCTTTAGATGTGCTATTGTGTTTAACAACCTAGAAACGTATCCAGATTTCCACCCTTGACTAAGTATATGTCTATTTGTTTTCTACCAAAATGACATTCCTCTCCTAGGGTAAAATGGGGTGTCCATCTCAGGAAAGCTGGAATGCTTCGTGGCATGTGGCCTTTTCATTGAATTAGCCTCAGGCTCAACCTGCTGTGTATGTGGAGAGGCCTTACCTACCAGCCTTTCTTTTCTGCTTTAGGACCCAATTTCCTGTGATCTCCTTGGGGAACCAGGATTTATGACCTCTCTGCTTGCTATTGAGTTTTCTCTGTGGTTTCCCATTGTTCTTAATAAATACATGTAATGGAATAACCCAAAGTAACCAGACCTGTTAACTTTTCACATCTCCAATGGTAATAGCAATTATCTCTGTCTTCACTTTGGCTAACTTAAGTACCTACCCTAGGAGAACAATGAGAGTTATTCTTTTTTATTAAGTATTACCTGTCCCATTCTCTCTAACATTTACTCTTTCTCTTGAACAGACCGTTGCCATGAAGGGGGTCAGTCCTATAAGATCGGTGACACCTGGAGGAGACCCCATGAAACTGGAGGTTACATGTTAGAATGTGTGTGTCTCGGAAATGGGAAAGGAGAATGGACCTGCAAGCCCATAGGTGTGTGGCCTTAAGGGATGAGTGGGGAGTGGGAATACTTCACAGTATTGGGCTGAACCAAAATCTGCACTGATCAGACATCTAAACTTCAATATAAAAAATAATGAAATGAAATTTTATTTCAAATAATGGTGTATAATCTATAATTCTCCTAAAGGAATTCGATCAAGTACTAACCCTGTGTAGAAATCTTAATTCTATTATTTCAAAAGCACAAGATATAGTTGAAAGATTTGTCTAATCACTGATCTAAAGTTCCTCATTGGTCAAGATATAAATTATTTAAAAGAAAAGAAATGACACTTTTGACACATTTCTTTTTTCCCCCCCTTTTTAAAATTAATTTATATCCTTTACATTATTGTGTATCCCCTGTATGTTTCCCACCACCAGTTTACCCGTGAACCATCACCATAGTCCCTTGTGCTCTTTTCTCCTCCGTTTTGGTCTTTCTTCCTCCCCCTCCCCTGTAGAATGTCTCATATTTATGGTTGCCTGCTAGTTTTTGCTTTTGTTATGTTTTGTGTACTATTTTCTCCTGATTTCTTGTTTGGCTCTCTTATAGTCTTCCTATAAGTGATACCATTTGATATTTTTCTTTTTCCTTCGGGCTTATTTCACTGAGCATGAGCCCTTCTAGCTCCATCCATGTTGCTGAGAATTGTGTTAGCTTATCATTTTTGATTGCTGAATAGTACTCCATTGTATACATGTACCACATCTTCTTGATCCAGTCATCAATTTTGGGACATTTGGGTTGTTTTCATGTTTTAGCTATTGTAAATAGTGCTGTAATAAACATAGGTATGCATGTGACCTTTTGGATTAATGTTTTTGTATCCTTGGGGTATACTCCTAGGAGTGGAATTGCTGGTTTGTATGGAAGCTCCATTTTTAGTTGTTTGAGAAACCACCATACAGCTTTCCATAGAGGATGGGCCAATTTGTAGTCCCACCAACAGTATAGGAGCGTTCCTTTTTCTCCACATCTTCACCAACATTGTTGTTTTCTGTTTTTTTTTTTTAATGTGTGCCATTCTTGTCGGTATCTCATTGTGGTCTTTATTTGCATTTCCCTGATTATGAGGCATATTGAACATTTTTTCATATGCCTATTGGCCATTTGCATTTCTTCTTTGGACAAGTGTCTTTTAAGTTCTTCTGCCCATTTTTTGACTGAATTTTTTGCTTTGTTTTTGTTGAGTCATGTGAGTTCTTTGTAGATTTTTGTGATCAGACCCTTGTCTGTTGTATGGAGTGCAAATATTTTCTCCCAGTCGGTGGGCTGTCTGTTTGTTTTGGTGAATGTCTCTTTTGCTGTACAGAAGGTTTTTAGTTTGATGTTATCCCAGCTGTTTATCTTTTCCTACACTATCTTTGCTTTGGGGGATGTGTGTTTAAAAATGTTACTAAGATGTATGTCATGTGGTGTTTTGCCTATGTTTTCTTCTATGTATTTTATGGTTTCAGGTCTTATATCCAAGTCTCTTATCCATTTTGAATTGGTTTTTGTGCGTAGCATGAGGTAGTAGTCTAGTTTCATTTTTCTGCAGGTAGTCATCCAGTTTTCCCAGCACCATTTGTTGAACAAACTGTTTTGACACATTTCTTTATTGGAATGCACTGGACTGAGACACAAAATAGTGTGTTCTCTCCCACTTTGGTAATTTCATTTTCAAAATAAAAATTAGCTTCTTTTTGGCCTCAGTCCTCAGTTGAACTCTACAGGTATTAATGTAAAAGCTTCTGCTCATACATTTTACTCACTTTACTGATTATTCTCTAATTCAGAGGTGTTTATTTTGCTGTGTGGTATCTGTTTTTACAGAAATTAATTTTTAAATACCTTTCTTATTTAGGCATTCATAATTGGTCATTAAGATTGGAATTTTGCAGATTTAGTCCCTCCTGCACTGAATACACAGACATAGGTCCTATTTACTCAAACTACCAGTGTAAGAAATGGTAATAGTTGAAAATAGCAGCCTATGTACTTATTAGAACAGAATTTCTGCCTGCCAACTTGGGTTGAGCTTTCTTTTGCTTTGGTTACGTGCTGTGTTCTTAGTTACAGAGTGTGTCTTTCCTTTTGAACAGAGTACCACTTAAAAAATGTGGCTGGATTTCTGCTTACACAATGCACTTTAAATTACAGGGAGACCACACAATTCAAAATAACCTCTTTTTTCTTTCTTTTTTTCCCTCCAAATTTTCCTACAGCTGAGAAATGTTTTGATCACAATGCTGGGACTTCCTACGTTGTTGGGGAGACCTGGGAGAAGCCCTATCAAGGCTGGATGATGGTGGACTGTACTTGTTTGGGAGAAGGCAATGGGCGTATCACCTGTACCTCTAGAAGTATGTTTTCCACTTTTTGTTCAAGAGGTGGTCAAATATTCTTTTCTGGATTCCCAGAGAGAAGTAGAATGTGATCACTTAGAATACACCCAGAACATCAACTTTTGGATGTCAAAAAAAAAAATTCTATAACCAATTCATTTTGCTTCTTCAAAGAAAGCTACATTTTTAAAAGTCTTAGTTCACAAGGTCTTACAGCTACTGAGAAAAAAGATGTTACTATTCATTGAAATGCCAAATGTGCTATTGAGATGTTTCCCAAATATTAAGAAGTCATTAAAATAATATCTTTGGGCATGCAGGTATAGTTGACATAGAATGGAGTGAAATGCCATTGGGTTTTCTTCTATATTTGAAATTTCAATGTATATAAGCAAAACTGTAAAAATGAAAAGTATTATCCCTTAGGTTAATAGTATTTGTCTTCTCTGGAGGTAGGGGCAATTAATCTTGCCTACTGCTTCTAAAGAGACTTATTAGTATTACCTCATCTCTGGCATCTTTGATATTCCTTCTAAGACTGTCTTGAGGTATTACTTAATGGTTTTGGGGTTCAAGTATCTTTTGAGCTTTCAAACTAATAACAATTTTAGAGTTTGTTAGCAAATCAGCCATGATATCTTGGTGTTACACATAAATTTAAAATCAAGTCAAAATAATTGGCACATATTTTATTAACCCAGCTTAAAATATTTAATGATCTTAAGATGTTCCTTTTTCGAATTTAAATTCATTGCTAACAAAAAAATAAGCCTCTCATGGAAAGTGATGACAATTCTAATGTCAAATGTTTCCCAGAAACTTGCCAGTTCACTAGTTCTTTTGTAACAAAAATGTTTCTGTGATCATCAGATTCCTAAGACCTTAGCGGCTGTGTTTTAGCTTAAGACATTAGATGTCCAACTCAAACTCTTATCTGTTATTTAAAACTCTTCTAACAACAGGTGGGAAGCATTTCTCCAAGTAAGACATTTGTTCCATGAAATTTTATTAGCTCTTCTTTGTACAAATTACATTATAGCATATGGTCAAGGCTAGATTATAATCATAACAATCTACTTGCCAGATAATTGATAAAGTTACCAATTATCATTTTACATTGATAATCCCACTTTTCTATGGAACATTGAGCAAATCGAGAGACCATTAGTGGTTTTAAATGGGGTCAGGGAGGGAGTGTGGGGGAGAGAAGAGAATATTCTGGTCAAAGAAATAGGTATTCCCAAAATTTTTCTTTTGGCATAAAAATGAAGAAATAGATGCAACTGTCTTTTAATAGCTTCTTTGCGGCAATGGGGAGACTTTTTGAGACCTACTTGTCTCTCTACTATTTCTAGTTTCCTAAAGATAACCACCTATGGAAAGACAAGTCATCTACAGTAATTACTGGGAAAGGGCTAGGGGAGTTTGAGAAGGAGAGAGAGAAGAATAGAAAGTCAATGAATGAAATTGGTTAGAGGAACAGTATGAAAACTATTAAAAAATCAATTAAGGAAAAACGATGAAATTTTTGGCAAACAGAGAAGTGAAACTAGACTAAACCATACAGCTCTGTTTCTACTCCGGGAAATACAATCTCATCTTTCAGAAGCTTAGTAACTGTGGAACCACAGCTGAGTATAAATATCACCAAAAAATAGCACACCAGCCTTTAAGCTACTGTATTCCTTTTTTAGATTTGAATTGAGCTTTTGCTAAATGACCTGATTTCCATATTTTAACATTTCCTTTCTGACACAGACAGGTGCAATGATCAGGACACTAGGACCTCCTACAGAATTGGAGATACCTGGAGCAAGAAGGATAATCGGGGAAACCTGCTCCAGTGCATCTGCACGGGCAATGGGAGAGGGGAGTGGAAGTGTGAAAGGCACGCATCTCTGCAGACCACGTCAACTGGTGAGGCTCGGAGCAGGGCCAGAGATCAGAATGCATCTAAAAATGATTCTGCAAATCCATCTTTCCCTTGACGTGCCATTTGAAGATGATTTGCAATGTTTTGGCTACTTCATGGAGTTCATTTACAGAATATTAGTTAGTAAAACTTTGTTTCATGTCAGGTCTTCAATTTAGATAAAGATGAAATGAAAATGGATTTTAGGGGTGCAAAGTTTACTACCTCAAGATATAAAACTGTTGTTTTGGAAAATACTAATATCATTCAAGCGACACAATTTAAATATATGGAAATAGAAACATCTCGACATGTGCACATAGGTAACACCTCTGCATACACTTGGATAGGCATTTTGAATTTTCTAAAGCTCGTTTTAGTGGAAAGGAGAGAGTTATGATGAGTTGTATAATGACTTGATTCTTCTGCTAGGATTGGAGGGAAAAGTACATTTGTTCTTTTTTTAAAATGGAATATATTTCCTTGTCCTGAAATTCAGCTCAACTCTTTTTATAGTGGCAGCAATCCTTTATGTGTAGTTTCCATGCTCTAGCAAGCTTAGTTGTATTCCATAAAGTAATGTGCAATCGTTCGCTTCATGTTTGGCATTCACAATTTGAGAAATTCAAAAGGTGCCTTGAGATGAGCAGAATGACACAATCTCGAAAGAAGTTTTAATTATTTCTGGTACTAGAAAAGGATCTTTGCATTGCAGCTTCTAAGAGTCTGAAGCAAGAACTGTGGCTGTCAAGAGGGTGTACTTCTGTTGTTCTTAAATGTTTTGATCAAGTTTTCACTGCATGGCGTGTTAATGTTATTGCTTAGCAACCAGTCATTTAGCTAAATACTGATTATTTGTTTGGATTTTTCTCCTTTTGATGAGTTTCTGTCTCTTTCTGAGCACTTATGATGGTGAATTAGATTAGATTTGAAAATATTTTTGAGTTATTTGATTATTGTATGTAAAATTGTTGTTAACCAAAACCAGAAACAATTACAAATAGCAGTCTATGGAAAAATAGCAGCTTCTCCAATAATATCATTTCATTCAGTGTCATTTTGTTTTAACATTGATGAGAAAAAAGAAATCCCAGAAGATGTTGAATCAACTGATATCATTCGAGGTCCTGCATATTATTTCCCATGAAGTTACGGTTTGCAAAGAAACTATTAAGCATATTAAGTGATGACTTCCTATAGTTTCAGTTAAAAGGTTGGTTAGGGTTAAGTGAGATAAGCATCAATAAATGTTAGCTATTTTATTAATATTACCAATACTATATTGAAAATGTTTTATTTTTCAAAACAGAAACTGTTTACAGAATTTTTATATTGCTTTGCATTGTGACTCTCCAGGTGTAGGGGTTGGGGTATATATTGAATATAAATGTTTCCCAATATGTGTGAATTTAGAACCCATCCATGAAGTGCTTCTTGAGTTCTACTGTTCAGAGGAACTTAAGGAGATGCTGGGCCTCCCTGGTGATGCAGGGGTTAAGTCTAGCACGCTATCGCAGCTATGACCTGAATTTGATCCCCAGCCAGGGAGCTGACCCAGATAGCACAGCAGACCTCTCCTGTCTCGCCCTCTGCTCCCCGCAGCCATGTATTTCAGTCAGTCTGTCTGTTCTGCTCCCCACTCTGTCTCTGGTGAATCCTCTCACCTCCTGCACCCCACTTATTCTATGTCTAAATAAATAAATAATCTTTAAAAAGAAAGGAGGTTCTGAAGTCAGTCTACCAAATCAGTCTGACTCTACTCTGCGGTGGGCTTGGCCTTTAAGAGAACAGATTTCTAGACGTTTAATGAAAAGATGGACATATTCTACTGAATTACTCTGAAAGGAAAGCTATTTTAAGAGGATTAATTGATTTTAGGAAAAAAACCCACAGAATTCTCAAACAATCCTGAGGAGAAACAAAGTGAAGAAGAAGGAACAATTTCTGGAGAATCCAATATGGCTACTAGAGCACCTTCAGATGAGCTCCGAGCTACACAGGTGGCAAGAGGTCAGCTGCAGAGTGGCAGGGACTTCTCAGAACAGTGTCAGGAAGTGATATATTGAGTTTGTGGGAGCTGGGAAGAAAGGAATGGTGAAGCAGGGCACTCCAGGTGAAGAGAAAAGCAAGTGGGCAGCAGGTGGGAATGACAAATAGCTCAGTGCCACAGGATATAGCGCAAGGAAGGTGCTGGTGAGAAGTGAGCTGGAGGGAAGTTAGATGTGTCAGATTATGAAGGCACAGACAGTGAGCTTCCTGGCTTAAGGAAAACTTGTTGAAGGTTTTTGCTCTGTTGAGAGGCAGAATAATGTCTGTGATTTGAAAATACAGCCCTAGGAACTCCAGAAGCAAGATGGAGATGGTTTCTCTTGTGAGTTATATCCTAGACTGAATGCAAACACTATAGCCGAATAAAAGAAAGCATTCCAGTTCCAGGTTGGTAAGAACATGGGTTTCAGAATAACCCTTGCAGATCCTCTATGATTCTGACTTCAGAAAGTAGTTAGTTGTTGGATAAGTTCTTCTTATCCAACTTTGTGACTTTCCTTTCTCCTCCCTTCAGGAAATGGTCCCGTCACGGATGTTCGAACGGCCATTTACCAGCCCCAGCCTCACCCGCAGCCAGTTCCGTACGGTCACTGTGTCACAGACAGCGGTGTGGTGTACTCTGTGGGGATGCAGTGGCTGAAGACACAAGGAAACAAACAGATGCTTTGCACTTGTCTGGGCAATGGCGTGAGCTGCCAGGAGACAGGTTTGTACTATCTTTTCAAAAAATAGTACCCGTAGCTTTTTTATTTTTTAAATTTTTGAAGGGTAGTACATTCATTTTTTAAAAAAATGTAAAATAAAACAAATAAGAAAAGCTTATAATCTTACCATCCTGTGATAACAATGTGGGTTGGTATTTGATATATTTTCCTCCAATCTTTTTAATCTATGTGTTTTTCTTTCCTGTGGTGAAGACTGAATTGCTTGTATTATCTTTATTTGTCTAAAATGTTGTTACAAGAGGGTTGCTTTCTGAATAGCTAATCATCCATATTTTATATGCTTAAGTCTCAAGTTTCTGGTATTTTGTGATGTAAACATCTTTCAATAACCTAATGCATCTCTTCTGGGCTATAGAAATGGTTGTCACTAAAGCAGTAATAATTAGGACGTTTGACTTTCCCCCTAGAATAGCTTCATGTATTAATTTTTATGGTACTAACAGAGACAAAGGTATCCCTCCAGTAACCTTTGAGCAGAATCTTTAATTATATAGCTTCGCAAATGAGGAAACTGAGGCCTCTGAGCAGAGATAGGTAACAAAGGATGCCAGCAGGAGAACTCATGTTATCTCGCTCCACAAACACCTGGCTTCCTGAGTAATGCTTTTCAACTGACACTAATCAGATGAGCATCTGTACTCACAACTTCTTTCTTTGAGGGCACAAGCTCAGTCTTTCATTGAAGCTATAAATAAGCAACGGCTGGTGGATCTTGAACGCAGCTCTGTTTACTGAGATCCGTTTGGTTGTGCTTGCAGCTGTCACCCAGACTTACGGTGGCAATTCAAATGGGGAACCGTGTGTCTTGCCATTCACCTACAATGGCAGAACCTTCTACTCCTGCACCACGGAAGGGAGACAGGATGGCCATCTCTGGTGCAGCACGACTTCCAATTATGAACAAGACCAGAAGTATTCTTTCTGTACCGATCACAGTGGTAAGAGTCCCAAAGGAGAAAACCAGTTTCTCACGCCTAATTTTTATTTGCCAGTGATCTAGCCATAAAGTTTAAGCAGCAAAAGGAATATTCCTTTCATTCAGTCTCAACCCAACAGACATGGAGCCTACCTGGCAGCTAAAAATCTTTCCATGTTCCCTAGTCCCCTTGGGAAATGACACCAAGGGAAAAGTCCTCCCATTCATTTAATTTTGACACATTGGGATTAAGATGTGATTACAGATACTTGTATATTAAATTCAGTGAATGATCCCACAGCTTTAAGGAAAACCCCAAATGGATGCCTGAGTGTCTTTGCTTCTCTTCTGGTTAAAACTATGTTTATTCAAAGAGATCATTTGATATTGGGGGGGAGGGTGGCTGGGAAAATAAGAGCAAAAACTGGACTCTGGAAGGTGAATGTGAAAACACCAAGAAAACTTCAAACCACATTATCAGGCATCTATACTGAGATAGAACTGGGAGTGAAAACTTGACTCCCTCAGACTTTAGGTAGTAATTCCCTTCTGTACGTTGGAAAGCTCAGTCATAATGTTTACTTCCTGTTTATGTTTTGGGCAGTTTTGGTTCAAACTCGAGGTGGAAATTCCAACGGCGCCTTGTGCCACTTCCCCTTCTTATACAACAACCACAACTACACTGACTGCACCTCTGAGGGCAGACGAGATAACATGAAATGGTGTGGAACCACACTCAACTACGATGCCGACCAGAAGTTTGGATTCTGCCCCATGGCTGGTAAGTTGATGCTCTCGGAGAAAACTATTTATGGAGTAAGACTAGAATCATATCCAACATATTCCCATTTCATGCATTAAGACTTAATTTTGAGATAGTTGAAAACTTTTTGTGAGATACACACACACACACACACACACACCTATTGATGTACACATTTATGTGATAAACATACACATGATGTGTATTTGTGCATATTGTAGACATGTATGTACATAAGCACATATGTCTATATAACCACATATATAAGAATTATGACTATATATTTTAAAATAGCACTGATATAGCTTAATGTCCAAAAATATATAAATACAATAAAAATACTTTTCTAATGTCTAGAAATATAAATTTTACACAGCTTTGTCTTTTGTAGGGAGCACACAACTGAGTCACATAAAGTATGAAATGTTTTGTCATAACTGTTTGCTATAGTCACAGACCTACAATATTTGCATGATTTTGGTCTAACCTCTATCATGTTCATCACTTCCTACATACCAAAAAATGACCAAAACTTTATGTTTTCTGGAAATATGGGATTTCTTTTTTTTTTTTAAAAAAAGGGTGGGATTTCTAGTTTGTATGAATGGAAGAAGGGAAACCAAGGAATTTGGGTTTTAAGTTTTCAGAAGCCCATAGATGACATTTGGTTTTCCAGTTGTAGAGTCAAGAGCCTGTGCACTACACATTGTCAAGTGTGAATATGAGGCAAGGGAAATAGAAGAAAGCTACTTCCTTTTATTTCTCTTATATCATCAGAAGAGAATGCTAGTCTTAGAAGGCAGTCATACTTCCATTTGCAATTCTATACCGATACACATAGTTTCCCTTTGAGTTTGAACACATGGGCACTAGGTAAGTTTACAAGACAGTAGTCCAGTGCCAGTTTCTAGAACAGTGAAAACTCTGTGTGAGAGTGTGCAGGTATCACCATGGTCTAACATCTCATAACTCTTGTGGTTATTCCCTGCCACCTACTTTACCTTTGGACTGTTTTCTCCCTTTGAGGTTCCAAACTCTACTTCCTCCATATGGCAGCACTGATATTTCTTTGCGGTACTTCTTTTTAAGTGAGAATGCTTAGGGTAACCAAACGGGACTGATAATATTGCTTACCTTTTTAGACGTTGTGATCATTTATCCAGTGACATTTCTCGTCCATTTCCCAACAGCCCATGAGGAAATCTGTACAACCAACGAAGGCGTCATGTACCGCATTGGAGATGAATGGGATAAACAGCATGATATGGGTCACATGATGAAGTGCACGTGTGTTGGGAATGGACGTGGGGAGTGGACGTGTGTCGCCTACTCCCAGCTCCGAGGTATGCTTGCTTAATGATGGAAACACTGTAGAGAACAAAGGGTACAGAGGCAGACTTTATGTGAACACTGAGCGTTACAAGAGCTCATGCAACGCTACTCCGTTAGTCTACTGTGCTGGATAAGTTTCATGTGTTAGGCAGCCAGTTCAGAAGAGCTGGCACAGCCATTCTAAGATTCGGAAACATTCCCAGGATGTAAGCACTTAAACGGACCCAAAAAGATGACTTCAAAGGCTAGAACAGAATCATTTGATCCTTTTAGCTTTTAGTAATGCTATTGGATACATGTCTGGAAAAGACTGGATAATTTCTGTAGAGAAAAGAGACTTTGCTATTCTAAAATAAGATCTTTCAAGACCCCAATTTTAAGGAGACAAGTAACACAGAGTCCAATTTCTTTTGTGCAGATTAGTTTTTCTCCTTTGGGCCCAGGTATATAATACAGGGAAGTTGATTTATTGAAACTATTTTTTCTATTTCACTGATTTGAAAAGTAAGATTTAGGTAGAACTCTGAACTAATAAATCGTTCACGTAACCAGTATGTTGACATTGGCTGAACTTTTTCTCCTTCTGTGGTGTCCAATGGGTAATGGATCCAGGAGTAATAATAATTACATGTGATGTTGCAGAGGTAAAAGTGGCCCTAGAAAGGGAACAGACCATCTCCTTGTCCTATAGATAAGGGAGCTTAACTCAAAGAGGGAAAGAAATTCTCTAAGGATGTCTCAAAGAGTAAGGAACAGAGTTAAACTATCAATGTCATAGGTATTTTATTTCCCAAATCCAAATATCTCTCCACCCCTGCCATTCCAGGGGCCAGACCATCACACCCTGCTGGTGCTCTCTAAGTATGTTTAATCTTCCTCCTATTTTTCATGACAAGCAGAGATCTGAAGAATATTATCAACTAAACAAGAACTTTCCTGAATGTGAGATCTTTGTCCAAAAATTGGCTTTCCACAGGACGGTGCATTTTACCACATCCATTAGCTATAGATATGTTGTCTTTGAACATTTACAAGTTTATAAGAGAATTTCGTTTTGGAAAAAACTGTATCTCTGACAATGCTTTGACAAACATGTTGATTCTATGCCAACAGAAAATTATTTTAATGGGAGGTGTTGCTAATTTAGTGGAAGGAATTGTATGCTTTGAAACCAGTTTCCACTGCATCTGGGAAACTTAAAATAGTTCTCTGCCCATCCCGCTGCTTCCTTAACAGATCAGTGCATCGTAGACGACATCACTTACAATGTGAATGACACATTTCACAAGCGGCACGAAGAGGGACACATGCTGAATTGTACCTGCTTCGGTCAGGGCCGGGGCAGGTGGAAGTGCGACCCCATCGGTAAGTAGACTCATTTCTCTAGAAGGATGTGGAAATTGAGAAAAGTTAGCCAGTTCCAAATAAGTCAAACTATTTGGTATTACATGACTGAAGTTGACCCCAGTCTTGGATCAGTGGCTTGCAGAGAGCTTTGCGAAGGCTTTTCTCTTATCATGGACCTATATATAATCTTGATATTGGTAGTCATGTAGCTTTGCTGAATTGGGTATCAAGTGTAGTTTTCGTGTCATTGAATGGAATTCATTTCTTGTTTCTGAATCATAAAGATAGTCCATGTTATGAAAGAGAGTTTGCTGACTGTGCAGTAGCATGGACAAATGGTTATGTGGGTAAACACCTCCTTTCAAAATATTTTTCTTGGCTTCCCTTTATAATAGAATCTGAGCAAACAGTGAGGGTTGAGCCTTAGCAGAGCTCTGTTAGCAGCTTTAAGGTAATCCATTAATTCTCCTTTATGGAAAGTGACAGGTTACTCACTGAGAAAACAGACTGATCAGATGAGTTTGTTTGACCTGAGATTGCCAAACCTGAGCTAGGAACCTGAGCGGTTTCTTAGAAGCTGCTCAGCAAACACTGATAGTTAAAACTTAGTTTATTCACATCCATGTAAAATTAAGTTCTCCAAATTTAGAAGATGTGTATAAATGAAATTATTTCAAGTTTTTGTCCTTGCTCTCTGAATAGTAAACCAGTTGGCTTATTATGGTAAACTACAATATCTAATTTTTAAGTTAATATTCAGAATAATGTATACTGAAATGTAAGTATTAATGGTTTTATTTGGAAAAAGTATCCTTTTAGAAAATGAAATATTCCTCCCAATAGGTACTTCTTTTATCACTAATTATCTTGTAAGGTAACAGATATGAACAAAATATATTTTCCACTGCCTAGATTCATAAGGACAGTTGTAACTTCTATTGAAACTAAGAGTATGTGCTGTAATACACTGAAATTAAATGTGTAACTTTAAGTCTTCAAGTCTACTGTCTTGTATTTGCATGTATTTTAGACCAATGCCAGGATTCAGAAAGCCGAACATTTTATCAAATTGGAGACTCATGGGAGAAGTTTGTGCATGGTTCCAGGTACCAGTGCTACTGCTATGGGCGTGGCATTGGGGAGTGGCATTGCCAACCCTTACGGGCATACCCAGGTAAGCAGCTCTATTACTGTCAGTGGAGAACTGTGGACTGGTTATCAAAACAGGACAGCTTCCCTTGTTATTAATGAGCTGGTTATCTAATCAGAGTATTATCTCTAATCTAAGTTGAATCTCCTCCCTTCCCATTCTTTCTCATATCTCTGTGCAATCAAATTACTAGATAAAAGGATATTCCTTTCTTCACAATCTAGTAAAAGGTGTGGAAGGCTATAGAAATGTGCCTTTGTGCAATTTTGTTTCTTAACACTGTAGAAATTAAGTTAAAATAATGGCTAATGTCATCTCACATCCATACATGGGCATAGAAATCATGAAGTGAGCTATGCTGTGAGTCAATAATTGGGGGTTTATGTTATGGTTCTTAACAGAGAAATACATAGACATTATGTGAAATACAATATGAACTGTGTGCTTATTCAGTGTTTCGTCTAGACCTTCCTTGTGCCCCACATTTTCATTTATTTAATCAATTGGCATCTGGAACAAAATATCCTGGGCCAACAGTTGAATAACTTGGTTAGTTCTCTGACCACACAGTTCAGATCCTTTCAAATGTTCGTTGCCAGTTTTTTTCAGGTCACAGGACAAAATGCTTAGCTGTGGGCATTACTCAGTCAGTTTAGGAAAGAAAATTTAATTTAATTTTCACTGAGTGCTTAATTTTTATGAGATGTGTTGATTATGAAACTTGTTCTTTGGCATCAGCTCTTTGAGCAACTACTGGCGAGGCATCAAGCCTCCTCGACTTCTGTCAACTTCAGACTTAAAACATGGCCGCCATTGAGAAACAAAAGGAGAGATTCTCTGGTGTGAGAATCTGCTGGTGACAGAGTTAAAATTGATTTGACTGCATCTCTCCAGGATGTGGAACAGTTTGGCCAAAGACAGTGATGACACAGACACAGGTTCCAACTCTGTCTATGCCGTTAAGGATTTATGTATCCAGCTTCACTCATTATTTCCTCGTCTGTAAAATAGGGTAATTGCAGTTGATTATCTTTAAAATACCCTGTTGTACCAACATAATCATCTAAGACCTTATATTCTACACTGTTCCTATAAAGTTGGAAGAGCTCCTGCTCTCTCCAACCCTCAGACACTGTCGGGATGACGGGGCTGACTCTGCCTTGACAGGCTCATAGCACAGTTTGACCTGGCTCGAAAATTGTATTTAGTGGTGGTTTTGGATGTAGGAACCACTTACAATTTTCATTTAATAGTTTTTTTTTTAAATCTGGTTGTAGATTTATCATAAACTCAGAAAGTAATTGGGTTGTTGGGTTGGTTTGTTTTTTTTTTTTTGATGCTACAAAAAAAGGATAGAAACTTCTGAAGAAATGCTCTCTTGCTTCTGTGCTTATAGTTGTTATCAGTGCAGCAATTTCTAGAAAATGTTTTCCACCCCAATGATTTATTGGGAAATTTTCCTTCTCTCTCTTTTAAAATAAGCCTGTCCATACAGCAGCACATTATGAAATGACATCTGGTGGGAAGAATGTTTCTGTGTTGAAGTTTTACATGTTGACCTTGTTCCTGCTCTTTCAAAAGGGTATCGGTGGAGACCTTTGAACATAGAGGAAATTTAGGGGAATGGGGATTAACATTTCCCCCCTCAGTTTGGAGCTTATCTGTATGGTTAACTCACTGGCTCTTGCCTCAAATGTGGGATTGAATAGTGTGGGAAGAAGACAAGAACAACAGAATTCCCAGAGATAGTCTCTGAGCCTTGCCCTGTTTGTTCCTCTACAGAGGATCTGGTAGAGTTGTTCAAACTAACAGAAGATAAGAAGCATTTGGTTTGTCAATAAGCAACTAGAAAAGCACAGATCTCAGCAAACTAAATAGAGAAAAAAGGGACCGAATCACCAACCCATAAATGTTTAACTTCTCCAGGGTCACTGTTGCTGGAAATTATTCATGTTGGACTTATTTTAAACTGGTTTTAGAAGTATAGACATTGTGTCATAGTTTTACTTAACTGTCTTGTTCTTAGTCTAATTATATTGCATAAGGGAGGGAGTAAAATTTTCACAAAGATGAATAGTTTCTCAGTTAAGTTAATTTGAAAAGCTTTACCAACTAACGAATTTTGAAAGGATTATAAAAAATTTAAATCTACATGATGTAAATGATATCAGAATTTTCAGACTTCCTATCTTGAAATCATATAAATAAGGTAGATGATGCTAGGACTTTAACTGATATGAAAATAAGGGCAATTAATTAATTAATTAAAATAATTAAATAATATTATTTAATTTAAATGGTGATTAAAGTAATAAAATAAAATAAAAACAAAAAATATAGTAGACACACTCTGGACAAAAATGTGCAAAATGTATGCTACTCATTTATGTTCAGAAGTATTCTTGAAGGTGAATCATAGCACAAACCTAGATTTGAAAACAATCATTGAAGCAGTACTTGAAATTTTAGAAAAAGTAACTTCTGTAGTTTTTAATTCTGTCCCGCTCCTATAATATCTGCTCCTGGTAGACATGGAGCAAGATTGGACTTAAAGGTAGGCTGTAAAATTTGTATTGTCTTTCTAAAACTTGATCTTTATAGACATTTAATCATCATAAACTCTTTTTAATTAAAGACTTTCTTTTTTTTTTTTAAAGATTTATTTTTTATTTATACATACAAGCAGGGGTACAGGCCAGAGGTGTGGGGCAGCGAGAGGGTTCACCAGAGACGGAGCGGGGAGCAGAACAGGCAGATCAGAAATACACTGCTGAGGGGAGCAGTGGGCAAGGCCGGAGAGGTCTGCTGCGCCATGTGGGATTCTCCCAGGCTGAGTGTCGAACTCGCGTCACCGCTGCCGACAGCTCCACAGCGCAGCGCTCAACCGCTGCGCCACCGGGGAGGCCCTAAAGACTGTTTCTTAAGAGCAGTCTCAGGTTCACAGCACCATGTGAGAGGAAGGGAGACCTTTGAGAGGCTTCCCATATACTCTCTGTCCAATACATGCACAGCCTCCCCATTATCAAATTCCCCACCATGGGGGTACATTACTTACCATTAGTAAACTTGCAATGGTGCCTCATTATCACCCCAAGCCCATGGTTTACAGTAAGGATCATTCTTGGTATTGGCATCATAAATTTTTCCCCTCAGAATCATGATTGCCAAACTAAAACATTTACCACATGCCTCATTACCTGAGGATTTCTTTCAAGCATTTACATTAAACAAGCTTTTGCCAAGATATTTCTATAACTTGTAGATATACATGGAAATGCTTTAAATAGTCACATCTCTAAAATTTTAGTTCAACGTTTGTCTTTTAAAACATACATGCATTTGTGAGGATCTTCGTGAAGGAGTAATCCAAAGAGAGAGGTAGAAATGATTTCCCATCATGTCCTGTGAAATACTGCTTTTAAACGGGAAACTGAGAACTTTATTCATGAGTGTTGGTATTCATGTGACATGGAAATATGTGCACTAAGTGAACTTAAGATTCAAAAGATATTTGCTAGTCTTCAACCAACTGTGAGTTTTTCCCCCTATGGAAGTGAGTCTGTTCTAGAACTTTGAATCTACAGACACTTGAGTTATAGGATTATTCTATTAGAGAAAACTATGTTTTCACAGAGACTTTAACAGCCAAGATAACAATTAAATTTTTGGAAATTGATATTTTTTTCCTTAGAGCTTTCAAAAAACTTAAGTCTGTTAATAAATTGGTGAAGTCCATTATTATGCTTGCAAAATTTCGCTATTAGATAGTGGTAGTTAGAAACTCTTGGAAGGGTTATTACAAGAGTTTTACAACTTTATTTTTGTTTCTAGTAAGTTGGGCATTGATTGACATTTAAAAAGACGGTGTTCCAGTCTACAAGCTACGTTGTCGTTACCCTAAACAGAGTCTACACTATAAAGAAATTGATTCCACCGCCCTTATTTTGCTTTGGAAAAAAAAAAAAGAAGAAGAAACTAAACCTACTTTACATTTTATTGGTTATAATCTTACCAGCCCAGATGTAGAAATACTGAATTTAGTTTGTACTTCAAAATATCATTTCAGTTCATAACTGCTTTTGAAAAAATAACATGTTTGGTCTCAGTAATTTGACCAATCAATGGAATGATTTTAGAGTATACTTCTCACATGAAAATAAAATGTAAATATTTTTTCCAGACTGATTGGATGTTTAGACTGATGAAAAATAAAACCGAGTCTTTAATTATTACCTTGTCTATTTGTCTAGGAATCTACCCCATTTAGAAATGTGTTTGTTTTACATCATGTCATATGGCCTTTGGAATGTTGTTTCCTTCAATAGATAGCAGATTCATTCTTGATGAAATCTTTCACAAACTGGGATTTGCTTCAAAAAAACTTAGCATAATAAACAAATGAAGTTTGAGTTCTATATTACATTATTTGTGTAAGGTTAGATTCATAATTTCCTCAAAATTCTTACTTTAAAAATTGAGAAAATCAAGCTGAGACTTTTTTTTAAATTATTTGTTGTGAACAAGTTCTATTTGCAGTTTTCATGTGAAGGTCAATCAATCACTTATCAACAACAAAAAGGATTTGTTGCATTGATTGTCAATGTCAGTATATAAAAGATTAGTCCCACATAATATTTACTATCCTTACGTTTCCTGATAAGCAAATATGATGGCCAAATCTCACATTTTCATTTTCAGGTACAACTGGTCCTGTCCAGGTCATTATCACAGAGACCCCTAGTCAACCCAACTCTCACCCCATCCAGTGGAATGCACCAGAACCCTCTCACATTACCAAGTACATTCTCAGATGGAAGCCTGTGAGTATTCCTCTAGAGAACCTTGTGCTATCTCCTGAAATGAACAAATTCTCAAATTATTTTCACCTTTTCAGCCAACAGATCTGTTTAGCTGTTCATATGGCATTTATTTTTGTTTAATGACCAAACAACATGTCATCAATCAGACTGACATAAAGATTTGTTTAGCTTTTTTGGGTATTTAGAAGAATTTAGCTCTTTATGTCAAAGAGATCACCTGAGCAGGGTCTTAGAAATGATAATGCTTTAAATTATCTATCCCTAGTATCGGAAGAAAATCTAAATTTTCACATGTCTTGTAACCCCATAAAGGAAAAAAGTATTTCCACCATTTCCACTATTTGAAAACTAAACAGCTAGCTATATCTTTCTCTTGGTTCACTTTTAAAGCAATACTTCCTTAAAGACTTAGTTTTGAGCCTCTGAAATTATTTAGAGAGAAGGGAAAGAAATGATGAGAAGAAAGGATGATAGCTTTTTTTTTTTTTAAAGAATGAATCTTGTGATTTTCTAAGAAGCAACATCTAGAAATGGAAGAAATCACATACAAGGATATTGGTCTATTAAACTTTAGTTCCTCCTACTCTCTCCTATCTTTAAAAGTCATGGCTCATAATTTGAGGAACACTAAATTAAACACAGGAGAAAAATGACCATTTTTAATTGCAACTGTTGGTTTCTAGCAATTCAAAACAAATTCATGCAGTGGGATTTAAACTCTTCTGGAAAAACTCAAGCTTCTTTTTCTCCTTTCACCCTCTTTTGTCACATTTGTAGTATGTTGAGCAGCCATTTGCAGGGCTTAGGATGTGGTGATGTCAGTCAGTGGGATCTACATTTTCCCTCCAATACCTTCTTATCCTTATCCTACCATCACCAATTTCGTTTACTTTAAGCTTATCTCTGAAGTCTCATAATAACGCACATTTACAGCGATGTATAAAGTGTACATGAACTGGAAAGTCCTTAGAGAGTGACAGTGATGAATTTCTTTGAGGTTTTTAACAATTTAAACATTTCAGATCCACTGAGACATCTGACTGAGGTCTCTTCTCCCAGGCCATAATATAGTCATTTACAACTTACATCTACAGTTTTTTTTTTTTTTTTTAAGATTTATGTTTTATTTATACATACAAGCTGGGGTACAGGCCAGAGGCATGGGGCGGCGAGAGGGTTCACCAGAGCCAGAGTGGGGAGCAGAACAGGCAGATCAGAAATACACTGCTGGGACCTCCCTGGTAGCGCAGAGGTTGAGCGCTGCGCTGTGGAGCTGTCAGCATTGCGCAATATGAGTTCGATGCCCAGCCGGGAAGAATCCCACATGGTGCGGCAGACCTCTCCTGCCTCACCCGCTGCTCCCTCAGCAGTGTATTTCTGATCTGCCTGTTCTGCTTCCAACTCTGTCTCTGGTGAGCCTTCTCGCCGCTCCACACCTCTGGCCTGCACCCCAGCTCATATGTATAAATAAATAAATAAATCTTAAAAAAAAAAAAAAGAAAAAAAAAAAGAAATACACTGCTGAGGGGAGCCCCGGGCGAGGCAGTAGATGTCTGCCACACCATGTGGGATTCTCCCTGGTTGGGCGTCGAACTCGCGTCACCGCTGCCGACAGCTCCACAGCGCAGCGCTTAACCGCTGCACCACCGGGGAGGCCCTACAGTTTATATTATTTACAAATGTTAAATTCTCTTTCACACTCAAAAATTTTTTTCAGGTTTTTCCTTAATGTATATCACCTGAGAATTGATTTTTGCATCCTTTCCATTGGTATTTAATAAAAAGTTCATATTTGATAAAAGGTTTATCACTTAATCTGAGCTAATGATGAGTCATTTCAATTTTTTTCCCCATGGTGTAACTGAGTTAAAATTTGAATTTAAACAGTACTGGGCTCACTTCCATTCATTCCACAAAAAGAAATGGGTACTTGAGTATTTGAATTATTGAGGAACTGGTTGACTGGGTCATTTTTACAAATCATTGAGTATTAAAAGTGCACTTTGATTTATAGATGAGCTTAGAATACTTATCCTTAAAAGGATCACATCTTGCTGGAGGTAAGGGTATTCCTTTTCTACCCATTTTATTTTAATGAGTTTTGTGATCTGTGACATATTAATGAATTTGGACAGGATAAGAAAATGTAAACTGGAAGCAAAGATTAAATAAACTGATGTTATTCACATGCAGTCTTGTTGCTTTTCCTGGGGTAATTCATATCCAAGAATGAGTCATAAATTGAGCCTGGCATGCTATGGCCCCAGGAACTGAGCCAGAAGCAACAGTATGCCTTTGGCTGCTTCTCCGAGGCAGGAAACAAAATCGTATCCCACCAAGTGCAAGATGGACTAGAAGGTTGTTCCCTCTTCGGCGAGGAGTTTATCTCTGTTCACTGTAGAAGTGAAAAAGTTGGGAGAGGCAAAACCTGGGTTCATCATATTATGTTGCTGATATCAAATAATTAATCTGGCAAAAAAGAAGGTGCCCCATGCCTGGGACTGTATAAACTTGACCGTGTCCCATAATTCTATTCCTCTACCAGGTTGATGAGGGCAATAATACAATTAATGTTGGGGGGGTGTGTGGTGAAGATCCAAGTAAACTTCCACCGTGCATGGCACAGCTAGTAAGCTATCAGTGATTATTAACTGTCATAATAATTATTATTAATATTGTCATTAATAATAATTGTCATTAATAATTGTTATTAATATTAACAGACTCTTCTATAGGCTCCCTAGTCCGATTCCAGTTTTCCATGATTTCGCTCTAGAATGGAGATGCGTAGGTCCCTCCTTCTTGGAAGACAACCATTATCTCTGAATGTTCATCCTATGAATATTTAGGTGTTTTGTTGAGGTGTTGCTTTTTTTTTTTTGTAACTTATATTTTTAGAAAAATGCTCGAGGCCGTTGGAAGGAAGCCATTATTCCAGGCCACTTAAACTCATACACCATCAAAGGCCTGACCCCGGGTGTGGTCTATGAGGGCCAGCTCATCAGTGTCCAGCAGTATGGCCAAAGAGAGGTGACACGCTTTGATTTCACCACCACTGGTACCAGCACCGGCTCCAGCACACCTGTGACCAGTACGTGCCCGCACACCCTCGTGTCCGCCTGACCTCCACTGAGTTGCACTTGCCTCACTTCTTCCATGGGTGGCACCCCCAGTTTTGAAAAATGGTCGGCTGCAGGTGATGGCAGTCCATTTTCTCCACAGTTAACGCACCTTCTCTCCTTTCGGTCACTCACTAGGCAACACAGTGACAGGAGAGACCACACCCTTGTCTCCCGTCGTGGCTACTTCTGAGTCTGTGACTGAAATCACAGCCAGCAGCTTTGTGGTCTCCTGGGTCTCGGCTTCGGACACCGTGTCAGGATTCCGGGTGGAATATGAGCTAAGTGAGGATGGCGATGAACCCCAGTACCTCGGTGAGTGAGTGTGTTGTCCTGCCAGTTCTGAGTGGCTGCTGGTAAACCCTGTTTGTGGGGGACATCATCCAGGCCAGAAGCTGTGAGCTTCGGCACAAGTTGACAGCTCGGAATAAATATTCCATTTGAGAGAAAGGGAGCCCACTGAGCCTCTCTAGCGCTCGGCTGCGTTTCCTGCTCACGTTTTCCAGGTCCCTATGTGGATTGTATAATGTGTGTCCCTGGGAATAGGTCGAGACAAGAAAAATATTTTATCCCTAGAAGTGATTGCCACTATGAGGACTTCGGTGTAAAATGTTAGTTTTGGGTGCGCACGGTACCGTTACTTATACTTTTCAAATTCTTAATGATGAGGTGCCTTTTAAAAACTTCATTGTGCAGTAATACAGGTATTAGAAGTGCATTGGTCATAAGCATAGAACACAGTGAATATTTGTGAAGTGAATATACCCAGATCAACAGAAAGAATATCCCTCCTACCCCACTTCTCCATCATCTGCTTCCTGGAATCACCTCTGACAAGAGGGGCCTATTTTTACAAATTTGGAGGTGGATTACAAAAATGATACCTCTTTAAAGAAAAAAATTAGGAAAATAAAAATCAGGAAAAAACCCAAATATTCCAATAATGCACTGATAATTGTTGATTATACATTGGTACATTTCCTTCTAGTGTGTTTCTCCATTATAAATATATAGCTTTTCAAATACCCTCATAAAGACTGTGAGGTTGTTTGATGACTGGTTTGCTCTGGTTACTAACCTTTCCTGTTTATTTTAAAGATCTTCCAAGCACTGCTACTTCCGTGAACATCCCTGACCTGCTTCCTGGCCGAAAGTACATTGTGAATGTCTATGAAATCTCCGAAGAAGGAGACCCGAGTTTGATTCTGTCTACTTCCCAGACAACAGGTACATGTGTGCAACGTGGTGCGAACAGAATCTCTTTTTGCCTGCGAAGGGGCCTACAGCAATAACTGCCAATGTTTTCCTCCTTTCCTTCTTCCCTTGTCAGCGCCTGATGCCCCACCTGACCCTTCTGTGGACCAAGTGGATGATACCTCAATTGTTGTCCGCTGGAGCAGACCCCAGGCCCCCATCACAGGTCAGCTGAGTGTCCCCTCTTGGCTGCCACATTAATCCTGCTGCTGTATGTGGGGAGGGAGCAGATCCTGACCTGTGGACCAGGACATGACTTACATCTCCTCTATATTTATTACACTAATGTAGAGATGTGTTTGAGAAATTAATGAAGAATGTGATTATTTACAGCCTTACTTTCTTATGGATCATTTCCCCTGGAATCCATTTTATTGACCTCCTACACACACATGCACACAACCTTAGAGCCAGCTCACTGATTTTTCTAAGCTAAGCATTCCCATGGTAGAAGGGAAATTGTTCTGAAAACCTCACTCCAAGTCTTTCTCTTAAAGAAGTAGCTGAGTTGCCTTTTTCAGTTGTTTGGGTGACTCAAGTGTCTGAAGTCCCTAAAGGACACCGAGAGGGCTGGACCAGCCTGTCCTCAGGTGGTTCATTGTTACCACCGTCCAGAACTCAGAAGAAATTGCCATGTAGCATGACTACCTTGAGGCTTCTCTAATAGGCATTTATTAAGAATCTTGGGTCTTTGAGAATAATATTTATTATTCAAAGGGCTTACATGATCGAAGAGGGTGTGAAGGTGGGGCACTAAGAAGAGAAGGGGTCCCATGGGCCGTAGTGAAGGATTATGGGTAGTTGATGCTGGGTGTAGTGTGATATACTTCTCAAGAGGTGTGACACTATATTCCTAAGTAATAGTGTAAGCCAACACTACCTTAATAAAAATTGATGTAATATTTTTAAAAAGGGTATTTAGTCTTTGCACTGAGCAGTCCTTATAAGACTTAAAAGAGCAGGTAACAGTGAAAGAGTCAAAAGAATCACTCATGCAAGATACTAAAGACTATTAGAAAAGCGGGGATTTATCACTTTTTAGGCTTCTGATTCATAAAACAGTGTATCTTACTTTTTACTCATGAATCTGCAGGCTACAGGATTGTGTATTCACCATCCGTGGAAGGTAGTAGCACAGAACTCAACCTTCCTGAAACTGCCAACTCCGTCACCCTCAGTGACCTACAGCCTGGTGTCCAGTATAACATCACTATCTACGCCGTGGAGGAAAATCTAGAAAGCACTCCCGTGTTCATCCAACAGGAGACAACTGGTGTTCCTCGTTCAGGTAACTTAGACACCCCTCCCACCCCAGTATCTTGTTTCTTAGAGTTTAGCAAGGTAACATCTGGGAGCTCTTTTCCTTCCATTAGCCTCCTGGGTGGAAGAAGATGTGTCAGATAAAAGAATAACTGTCTCTTTAGGAGGTTGGTTTGTCTCTGTCAACGGTT
Organism: Scalopus aquaticus; assembly: GCA_004024925.1. Lineage (NCBI taxonomy): Eukaryota > Metazoa > Chordata > Mammalia > Eulipotyphla > Talpidae > Scalopus > Scalopus aquaticus. The sequence continues at coordinate 25,536 of PVIJ01007937.1, read as the reverse complement.
CCTCTAGGCAAGTAATCTTATAGATTAGTCAATCCCTTAACTCAGTTTAACTGAGATGTCCAAACTCTGAAGGGACTTATCAAAACCTCCCTTCTGATTAAAAACACATTTTCCTCCAGAAATGGCAGGGTCAGTTCATCTGTCACTCTTAATAAAATAACTCAGTAAAATAAAAACCAACACTTTTTTTCCCCACTGTCAAAATGTGAGGTTTTTTATATATATGTATGTTTACTTTAAACCTCTCTGTAGGATAGCTTATGTTGGAGACTTCATCTGCTTACATACTTACATAATTAAAGCCTCAGTGAGCAGTATAACCAAACTGTGAAAACAGCAGCAGATAATATTCTCTGGTTAAGAGACAGCTGTAGCATTGCTCTGGAATGAGAAGCGCTATGAATAATTGCCTTAATCAGCATCCAGGAAACTGGCTTTTTAAACATGAGCTTCAGCAAGAATTGCAAATGACCATTGGCCTTTGTCTCTCAGAAACCGTGCCCCCTCCCAAGGACCTGCAGTTTGTGGAAGTGACAGACGTGAAGATCACCATCATGTGGACGCCCCCTGAGAGCCCAGTGACTGGGTACCGCGTGGAGGTGCTCCCCGTCAACCTGCCTGGGGAGCACGGGCAGAGGCTGCCCATCAGCAGGAACGCCTTTGCAGAGATCACGGGGCTGACTCCTGGGGTCACCTACCTCTTCAAAGTCTTGGCTGTGAACCAGGGGAGGGAGAGCAGGCCCTTGACAGCACAACAGACCACCAGTGAGTCCTGCTCTTGCCTGTGACCTCCACCCAAATTCTCCACCCTTCCCTCCAGCCTGTGAGGTGTGTGCACCACATGGTTTGTGCCTAGGTTTGCAGCTAGAAATAGGAAAATGCTCAGGCAATAAGGGAACCTACAGTAGACATAAAGCACGTTCAACTCAGACATGCTCCTCAGATGCTAAGTGGTAATTTATTTTCCAAATACATGTGCCAGTGGAGAGAATTAAGAGAACTAATTTTTATTTTGCTAATGAAAGCCTGGATGTACATTTTTGTATAAGTAAACCTATCTACATCAAACTTCAAATGTAGGTTCATAACATTTTTATAATGTAATTACTTACAAATGGTAATTGTCAAAGAATTTAGTATTTATTAGGAACCAGGACCTCTGCTCAGGTTTTTATAAGCATTATTCCCATATTGAATCCTCATTTTGACCCAGGGAGGAAACTCTTATTTTTATCCGTGTTGGATACCTAAAAGCTGAGAACATATTCTCAAAGTTGTGAGGGCGCAGAGCTAGGAAGCGACGAGGCTGGGTCCATACAGACCTGTTTTTGTTTTTTTCACTCCAAAACCCATACTTCCAATTATCATACTGACTACAGCTTAAACAATTATTCCAACTGAAAAGTGTTTAAAATCATTCAGGAAAATGGCTACGCATCATACTGAAGAACAGTCACAACATATGTGATTCTTTCTAATGGCTCAAACTCACCAGTGTCTTGCCATGGACCTGAGATTCTGTGTTATCAGTATTGTCTAATCCAATTGATCTTGTCAACGTGACTTGTATTTCTCCAGCAAAGGACCATTCATGCAATTAAAAACTTCAATAAATTCCATTTAAAAATTCATAGAAAATAAAAAGAAGTTTCAAAAATTTTGAAAAAGAACACCTTTTAATTTATATAGTAGTAGAAGTAACGTTGGTTTATATTTTGGAAGAATAGGATCCCCCCTTCCCTACTTTCTCCTTGCCCTCATTTTAGAGGGTTCATCCCTCTTTACTTGCCCCCTACTTGTTTCAGAACAGGATAAATCATGGCATTCTTGTGTGTGTGTTGGTTGTTTTTTGTTTTTTGTTTTTATGCCATCTCTATAATGTTAGTATAATTTCTGTGATGGGAAAATCCTGCTGGAAAATTAGACTTTCCATGGGATCAAAGTCAAATAAAAAGGGTCAGCAATTTCTCATGACTGACACAGAGCTTTGCCAAGTTCTATGTTGCTCTCCATGGCTTAATATTTCCAAGGTTTGACTTTTACTTAGTTTCAACCTTGCCAAGGAAAAAACGTAGAAAACTCAACCAAGTGGTAGGATTTCCGTGTTATCATTCCTAAGGTTCAACTATTTCTCACCATGTTTCATTTTCATTTTCTAGAACTGGATGCCCCCACTAATCTCCAGTTTACCAACGAGACCGACTCTAGTGTCATAGTCAGCTGGACTCCGCCTCGGGCCCGCATCTCCGGTTACCGACTGAGCTTGGTCCTGACCCGGGGCGGTCAGCCTAAGCAGTACAATGTGGGGCCCACGGCCAGGCAGTACCCCCTGAAGAATCTACAGCCTGGGTCTGAGTACACGGTCACCCTCATGGCTGTGAAAGGCAACCAGCAGAGCCCCAGAGTCAGCGGGGTCTTTAATACTCGTAAGCCAGAATTCAAATATCTTTTCTTGTGACGTCATAGCTTCTTAGGTATAGATGTGTGCTGTTCTTCCTCTAGTTTTTAAAACGTGAACTTGGAAACTTAGTATGAGGTTTAAATTAAAAATTATTTATTTGTTTTTTTATTTAAGAAAAGATTGAAAGCAGTGGTGCTTAGCGAGGGAGCCATGGACGGCTGCTGGCCCCTATGAACTGTTGGCTACTGGACGGGAGCTTGTCCCAGAGCCTAATCATGAAGCACACTGTGTAGTTCAGTAGATAATTTTATTGAAGCAAGATTTTCTTGATGGAGGAAGCAGTGTGTTCTATGTTTCCTCCGGACCAGGACATTATGGTACATAGTTTAAAGCTCCCAGTTATTTGAAAATTGAATTCGATTGTTTTAAATTAAGTTACCAAATACTGGCTAATGCAAGAAAAATCAGCACCTATGTCTGCATTCTACTACTTCGGATAACAAATGGTAGCTGCAAGTGTAGAATAAAAGCATTGAATAGAAACCAACAGAATAGGAAGCCAATTGTTTCTTTCTTACTACTGAGACAGATTATAGTACTCTGCAGATAGAAGAGCTTTTTATATTTGTTTTTCTCTTTCTTAAAATTCCTCTTAAAATTCCAAAGAAGGAAAGATATTGACAGTAATTTTTGGTCATATCTGTCCCTTTGCTCAACATTTTATGGCAAGTGACCTTAAATCTCTTACATAGCTATGGAACAGGGAAGGCCTGTATTTACAAATGGATTTCTATTAAATACATTTCATTTATGTTACAAAAAATTATGGGATCCCTTATTTCTAGGTGAGTATTATTTGTTATTTTTAACTCAACATTTTTAGTTACAGAATCTCCTAACAGCACTTTTTCAACAATGAACTACTTTGCAAAGTTTTTTAAGCTTTCAACAAATCTTTCTCTTTGACTTATTTCAAAATAGAGATGTTAGAAAGCATTCAAAAATTAACTCTAGCTTAGCTTGCAAATAACTGTGGAATTTATTTCCCAAGGAAATTGTCCATAAACTTTTCTCTGTACAAATTCATAATTTACCAAAAATTCATGTCCACTTTTTGTATTTGGTTCTAGTGAAGCCTTTTCCTTAAGTAACTGGTAATCCTAAGCAAGGAATATCTGCTTTTTATTTCTAAGTATAACTTGAAATTGTGCTGTTTTATATTTGTTCCTAAGATACTCTAAAATCTATTAACATGAAATCAACAATATCTTTGTATTCTTGTATCTTTCTTAGAGATGCTCTTTACTGCTTTTGAATGGAAATTTCAGTAAATGTGGTCTTTTACTGACCATATCTCATTCTATATTTAAATGTAGAATCATATTGTTATCTTTTGTACTCCTTAACATAAGACATCTTTTAGTTCTTTTCTTTGTTAGATAGAATGTTTACAAATGAAAAGGTATTTTTAATACTAACAATTAAGTGGAGTGGGTGGGTCAATCTAGGATATTTCTAGGCTGCTTCTGGAGACTTTGATACATTGGACTGATTGTGTTATGCTCTGCACAATATATGAATAATGTAGTGATACTTGAAGTGCTGAGAGTCAAAATTGATTTTATTGGCTCAAGAAATAGCAGTGTCTTGTGCATAGTATACTTTCAAAAATTATTTGCTCAATGGATGATTCACTGAGGAAAGAATGATAATGAAAACAGTTCAACCAAGCTTTGACTTAAATAAACCTCCAAAAGCAGAGTTCGACAACTTCATTTGAACTTCAAGCACTCCCGCAGGCTGTCAACATCATCAGGGCTTGCATATTTCTGAAACTGCTTTAAGTTTCTGTAGCTTTTTATTGTCTTATCCAACTGAATTCTGGGAATAACTTCGGGTTTTATAGCTTGTGCTAAATTAGTCACATCAAATGTGAGAAGAGCTGAGGCGGGATGCCATTTCTGGGGAGAGTTCGGTGACTCCTTTATAAATAGGGCAAATTTTATTTCCTTAACAACCAGTTTGTTCTTTACCCAACAAGACCTGCCAGGATTCATAGCTTATACTTACAGTCACATCCTTTGTTTGACATCAGTTTGTGGGTTTGTGGTTTGGATAATTTCCTGTAATGGTCTTCCTGGTCTTCCTAGTTCAATCTTAAACTAGGGAAGATTCTTGCTGGCTGGCTCAAGCAAAAGAAAACACCCAATCTTAAAAGTCTAAGATGGTTGAAAAGAATATAACTTGTAAAAATGTTGAGGCTTTTGCAGCTCTTCAGTGAGAGAAGCCAGCCGCTCTCTGAACTAAATGGTCACGCTTTTTGGTGAAGTCAACAGCAGCGAAGTGGTATATGATTTCAGAGACGCTGGGAAATCATGACGGGTCACCCATCCTAGTTCTCCTCCAAGCTCCATCTAAATAGTAACATACTTGTGAAACAGGTCACTAACTCAGTGGGACTTCAACTCAACCATTTAAAAGTTATTACAAAGTAGCCCACACACGTATTTTTTCCCACTCTTTATATTTTAAATAAGTTTTTAATTGCCCATTAAAACCAGACTGTAAGAAACAATGGAAAATTACAATGCAGGACCTGAATTCCCAGATGGCAAAGAAAAGACAACTTACTGGAGCTGTGTAGAGACTGGAGTTTTCAATCTTATGTTTATGCCCTCCCCCATCTATAAATCTGGAGGATCACGCTGTCTCATCCATTCGTACATAATGTGTCTCAGATGGCTTGTGTGGCACATTAAAGAAGAAACACTGACCTCCAAATTCTCACAATGAGGGCACAGATGTTAAATCCTGAGTCCAAAACTAATAGGTTCAGCTGAGCTTCTCCGTAAGAATACTTCTTGTCTAGTTTATGCCATTGTGATTTCTGGGTTTGATCACATGCATTCATCTTTGGTTCACAGTGCAGCCTCAGAGCTCCATTCCCCCTTTCAATACGGAGGTGACAGAAACCACCATTGTGATTACCTGGATGCCTGCTCCAAGGATTGGTTTTAAGGTAAACTGTAGATGGTCCTTATCCCTGTGACCCAGCCTGGAGGTGCTCTGTGTTTCTGGGTATGGTAGAAACAGGATTTCAGGAGTCAGGAGACCTGCATTTTGCTACCTGCTTCCATTCATACTTCTCTGACCACGTGGTCCAAGCAACGTGATACTTCTTCCTCACTGAATTCCTGGAGGATGGCTAGAGGCAGTGAACATGCTTTTTAAAGGTTAAAAATTCAGTATGGAGCTATTGTTATCTCACTTTCTCTATTCTTTCCCCCAGGGAATAACATTTAAAAATATATAAGGGAAACTCCAGTTGATGTGTTGGCTAAATGAGTGTCAATAAGTTCATGAAAGCCAATTTAGGGAGGCCAATTAGACTCATAGTCACTTGAAAATCACATTTTCATACAATTGGTTTCATCTTGTCTTGCCAAGACCCCATGGGTAAATCTCTTAATAGAACTTAAGATTAAGGTCTTTTCTGTAGAGATCTGGATTCATGTTCTTTAAAGCAATCAAAATAGTGAAGTGATGAATACAAATGAATAAATTTGAAAGAACTCTTTTCTGTGGCATATATAGTGTGGAATGAGAAATATTTATTATGATTAGAAATCAAGACTAAATCTTCATGATTGTTTGTTTAAAAAAACAAACACTAAAGATCACTTTCTTTTTGAAATATTTAAATGGCCATCTTGAAGATTATGCTATTTATTTTTAGAAAAATTATTTTTGAAGATTGCCAGTATATCTTTTGAACTGCCTTTAATACTGTCATTACCAGACACCACAGAACTCACAAAGAATGTCCATAGTTGAACACTATTTAATGATGCAAATATTGCCTAAATTTTTGAAATAAAATCTTAAAGGGGTTTAAAATCATGGACAGACTCATTTTAATTCTTCTGTAATGTGTCATCCAGTAGTTGAATGTGTGAGGTGCTTCTCAAAAGGAGTGTTTTTGCAGTACAATGTGTTACAGGTGCTGATACCTTTAAATGTCAGCAAAAAAGAGAATTGGGTGTTAATACTCATTAAAGAGAAAGCTAGAGAATTTCTTCCAGTAAAAAGAAAGTAGAAATGAACTGTGTGACTCAAAGTCCTTGCATACTTTTGGTTTGTATCAAATTAGTTATCAAGCCAAAAAAAAAAAAAAAAAAAGTTTGTAAAGGTATTTCTCTGGAACCTTCCACTACAAGCTACCTAAATGTAGTTTTGGAAGACACCTCCCAATTCAAGGAATTTCTAGCTAAATGCCCTAAATTGTTCCCCAATAAAAGCATGTTGTGCAGTTGCTCAGTTGACATTCTGTTAGGCACAGGAATGGCCTCTTAGCAGCAATTCAGCTGGTAAATCTTTGACCTTGGTGTTTGCTTTTCTTCCAGCTGGGTGTACGGCCAAGCCAGGGAGGAGAAGCTCCACGAGAAGTGACTTCAGACTCAGGCAGCATCGTTGTATCTGGCCTGACTCCAGGCGTGGAATACATTTATACTATCACCGTCCTGCAAGATGGGCAAGAGAGAGACACCCCAATTGTTAACAGAGTGGTGACACGTAAGAGGAGTTATCTGCCGCTCTTGTGGTTTTTAGAGCTGTTCCACTTTTTAAGCTAGCTAATATCAGTATCAATTTTTTTTAAGATTTATTTATGCAAAGAAGAACTGGGGTGTAGGCCAGAGGTGCAGCGGGTGAGAGGATTCACAAGAGACAGAGTGGGGAGCAGAGCAGGCAGAGTTACTGAAATACACTGCTGAGGGGAGCAGTAGGAGAGACAGAGAGGTCTGTGGCTCTGTATGTGGTTTAGCAACCTGGCTGGGGATTGAACTCAGGCCCTAGCAGTGATAGTGTTGAGATTAACCCCTACGCCACCAGGGAGGCCTCCAGTATCACTTATGAAAATGGCGTAGGGGAAAGATCCATTCCTACTTATAGCACTAGGTGTTTCTAAAATTGGAGTAGCAAGTTCAGCATATGCCATGTATTCCCTGGCTTCAGAAGTGTTCTTTCCATGTCAATAATGCTTATGAACTGACCAGACAGAATGTCAATGGTATTGGAGTCATTACTTGTTAAAAAAAATGTTCTAAGACAATTGCTGCCCACTACGGTTTCATAGAATAACGTCTATATTTTTACTGATTCTTTAGAAAGAATGAAAGAGAAAGAAGAGGTGTGGGGAGGAAGGAAGAGAGTGAAAGCATTTGACAGGTCAAGTGCTTAGTTGATTTTATCTTTTAATTTCAAATTTTCTTGCTTCATAGCATTGTCTCCACCAACAAACTTGCACCTGGATGCAAACCCCGACACTGGAGTGCTTATTGTCTCCTGGGAGAGAAGCACCACGCCAGGTAAGCCCTGGGTGCATAAGAGGGCAAGTATGCCTTCCCCAACGAACATTTTAGAAACTGTTCTTTTCAGAGAAGTGTAGTCAAAATTACAAGTAGCCAGCTCTTCATCATAATCCAGGAATATTTGAAACTCCATCTTAGAGCAACGTATCAGATGTTTTCCTGTATGTTTATTTAATTAGCAGGACACACTAGGATTTTCATTATGTACTAGGTTGTGGAGGGAAGCAGATCCTTAATTAGCTGTGGAGAGTCTTGAGAGCTGAGGAAAAGCATTCTAGAAGGTGACTTGAACTATTTGTTCAAGTCATACTACTACATAATTTTCCTTTTGTGAGCTATCATGGAGTCTAAGTTTATTTGTTTCACCAGTGTTTTGTTCTGGGTTTCATCACAAAAATCTGAGGGTGAGGAAATGAAGAAATGCTTTCCATTTTATAGACTGAAAAAACAGACTCAAAAAATGGACTTAGTCATAGTCACAAATTTTAAGTATTACAGATCTGGGGTTATATATAACTTAACCTATTTGAACTTTGTTTTTAGGGTTTTAAATGAAGCTTTTGTCTAAAATTTTTGTTCACACCTAGGACAAATTTACAAAATCCTATAACAGTTAAAGATATCTATCGCAATATTCAAATAGCATAATGTACCATAGCAATGACAGGAGAAATTTTAGGTATTCTTGATTTTTTCCAAGCCTACATAAAGTTTCTTTAGGTGAGAAATGACACTTAACATGCAATTGTAATTTTTAATATTAGGTATATTGGGGAAATCATTATTGAGAATCGAGATACTCACTCACAATTCTAAATTAATGTTTGTACACCGCTCGGTATTATTTCACTGTAATTTTTTTAAAGCAGTTCTTAATCTTTGTTGGGGACCTCACTGACTACCTCTAGCTCTGATCAGCATGTGAAATCACACAGAAATAATTCCATATAGTTTTTCATCTGCCTCTGAAGTAGAATGATTTTGGTGGTTTTCATTTTTCAGTGGAAGCATCATCGAAGCCAAAACTACACTATTTCCAGTCAAATTACTATATTATTTCTAGTGAAGTTTGAAACCTTAAATTGGCAAGTTTCATGCTTGTCAGCAGCCCAGTCATTAATATTTAGTCTTAATGGACAGCTCAGCTTGCCTCTTTGGGCTCGTCACTAGCAATTGTAGTGACCTAAACATTAATTTCCCATCCCCTTGGGTTTCTTTGGGTATAGCGCCTGAGTGTTCTCCCTGTTCCTAATGACAAAATATACCATCGCTCCCTTATCCTTTGATAAGTTTAACTTAAATACACTTTCTTGTTTTATTTTCCGTCTGTCCCAGGGGATCTCTAGTGATCACTGTGTTTATTTGAATACCTTCCTCCTCCTGCTCAACACTCTTCCTGCTCTATTCCTTTGATTCCTGAAGCCTTCAGCAGTTAATCTTCTTTCTCTAGAATCAGTATAGCTATTTTTGTTATTCATTTTTTCTCTTTTCCTTGTCCCTTCCTGTAAATCTCCTAGGTTCAGATTTTATAAATAAGGAGAACCTCTTTTGGCAAATATGCCTAAGATTGGAATCCATTCCATAATAAAATGAGTAATTTCTCAGCTGTCCTGCTTTAGATAGACAGACAGACAGACAACAGATAGCCCATTAAGGGAGAGCAGGGCAGTGGTAGAAACAGCATGGAATTTGGAGATAGAAAATCCTGTGGTAATTGCCTACCCTTCCAAGATTATTTTTAAACTGAGGATATTAATACCTGCCTCGAGGGGTTGTTGGCAAGCACCAAATGGTTAAAGGGTACTCTATCAATACCAGGTCATCTCTCCATTCCCCTTGTGGGTCCATCCTTGGAATCTACCTCCATGTGCTCCAAGTTGTAAATGCGCCCTTCAGAAACTTTCTCTTTTTTTCTCTCCAGACATCAGTGGCTATAGAATTACTACCACCCCAACAGATGGTCAGCAAGGATATTCTTTGGAAGAAGTGGTTGACGCTGATCAGAGTTCCTGTACTTTTGAAAACCTGAGTCCTGGCATGGAGTACAATGTCAGTGTTTACACTGTCAAGGATGACAAGGAAAGTGCCCCTATCTCTGATACCATCATCCCAGGTAATGGAAAAATAAGCTATTATCCTCACAGTGGCAGTTCCAATAAGAGTGGGGATTAACATTTTAATCCCCAAAGGTTGAGTGTATCAAATATATTTGGGGTTTAATTCTTACCTCCCAGCCACACTCTCTAAAATCATGAATCAGAGCAATTATTTAGACCAATGCTTGCTGTTAACACTGCTTTGCTGTCTGTGCTTCACGGGGAGGCTGTCTCTCGGGTGGGTATGTCATGAAGTGGCCATCACGGCATTAACTCTGTACTGTCCGCTCACGTGGAAATATGACTAAAACAATGTCAAGTGTCTGCACTCAGTACTGACAGCTAAAAGTAATGTGGTAAATGCATCCCATCAGTACATTTGTGCCTGAATTGACAGTCCCTATCAATGCTCAACAGCTGCCTGTAAAACAGATTTTGTCTCCATATGTGAGTACTGACATAACATTTGGTTGGCACACCCAATTCTTCATCTGGCAATTTCAAATCCTTCTTTTTTTTTAAATTAAAAAAAAAAAGAAGTGAAGGCCACACTTTCCAGGTGTTCTTTCGTATGGCTTGAAAGACAACATTGAAAAGACCTATCTAGGGAGAGGTTCGTTGTTTGTCCAAAATTGGATTGTTTTTCATGGAATGAAAGCATGGGATAGAGCGTGTTCCTCTTTGCACTATTTCTAGAATGCTTTTACCAATGCTAATTAAATAACTTGGATGATGAATTAAACAAAATATTGGCATTGGCTTGGGATCCAGGCCTGTCTTTGAGCTGAATGTGCGTTCCAGTGGCACATTCTGCCCCATACATTCATAATGCGCCGGCTTGGTCAGGATGTTGTTGTGAGTTTTTGAATGGGGAAAGAAAGAAAAAATCATACACTGATTTTTTTTTTAACCTTCATGCGAGCTTCATTTTCCTACTAAAAAGGTTTTAGAATTCTTTACACATTGCTTCCTTACTAGATATCCTGTCTAGGTTTGAGGAATGGTTTTGACATGCTAAACAGGCCTGTCATATTTAGGAAACTGAGACATTCAAACTGTACTGTTTAGAGACATTTTCAAAATGCAAGAAAATCCCTGAAAGAACTATTATAACCGTTTTTTATTCTCCCAGGGAGGCAAACTGTTCATGATGTATAGGAAGTCTTCTTTTCAGATAATTTGGAACTAAGTGCATATTACCATCATTGCTTTATCTTTCCATCAATTTTGCCACTATTAATCTGATGTACACCGCTTTATTTTTTCCTCTTTTTTGCCTCTTCTTTTGCCCCCTCCTTTGCTTTGTAACTCAATAGAGGTGCCCCAACTCACTGACCTAAGCTTTGTTGATATAACCGATTCAAGCATCGGCCTGAGGTGGACCCCGCTAAACTCTTCCACCATTATTGGGTACCGCATCACAGTAGTTGCGGCAGGAGAAGGGATCCCTATTTTTGAAGATTTTGTGGACTCCTCAGTAGGATACTACACAGTCACAGGGCTGGAGCCGGGCATCGGCTATGACATCAGCGTTATCACTCTCATTAATGGCGGAGAGAGTGCCCCTACTACACTGACACAACAAACGGGTGAATTTTGAAAACTTCTGTGTTTGAGACAAGAATGGTGTTGCATGTTGCTGCCAGTCACTGTGGTTAAATATGGATGTTTCAAGGGGAAAGCCATCAACTTGCCAAAAAGGAAGAAAGGGTGAATGGGGGTATAGGGAATTGAATGCACGCGCTAACCTGATGAGATGGAGACCCGCAAGTAGCCCTTATGCATTTTCATTTAAGCCACAATGTGAATAAGGCTAGAGCAATAGAGACATCTGGTCTATCAGACACAATGGCAAAAGTTCATTGAACTTGCCAACCTGGAGTTTTGTGTCTTTTTTCTCTCAGTATCTCATATGAATATTAAATTGCATAATGCATATCAGTGAGTCATAAGAAATAGACTTCCAAATGTACCATCATGTTCTTCCTTGATGAAGAGTTAATAAATTCCACCATGTTCCTCCTTCATAGTGAACTTCAGTGGACTAAAAACCCATTGAAATTGATGACAGTATAGTGGGTTATTTTAAGGAGGGCAGAAAAACTGGAACTTTCTAGATTTCATTGCCATGGCAAGGTAAAGAAGTTCCTCTTTAACCACAGTCTGGGAACAAGCATGCAACATTATGAAGGTTCTCTGCCCTGCATGGTAAGGAACATGCTGAGAACCAATTTGCATGAGCCCTTTTCACTTGTAAGTAGAATTCACTGAATGGACCTGTAACTAAGCCAGTAGTTGTAGTTATCTCATGTCAAGGGGAATTGTAGGACCCTCTTGTCTTGTTGTCTGTGTGCATGTGTCTCTTTGGAGAGTACCGCTGTGTTTCTCTTTGCTGTGTGGCAACTTAAGCCTCTTCAGCCTGGGTTCAAATAATCCTAGTGGTATTAATAATGTACTTAAAATCAACATATTTGAAAGTCAATGAAAATTATTCTTTAAAATATATTGACGGCAGAAAGGTTAAAGGCGCCTAACAGTACTGTGTTTAGTGTTTTATTTTTAACAGTAGTTCACTATGATCTAGATTAGATTTACATTAGATTATTTGCATGAGTATGACTTATTTCCCTTATGCATGAAATATCGGTTTCACCTTTACCGCTATTTCTGTTAGTGTTCATCTTAAATGTCTATTAACTTAGTCTCCCTTCTTTTTTGAAACCAGCTGTCCCTCCCCCCACTGACCTGCGATTCACCAATATTGGCCCAGACACCATGCGTGTTACCTGGGCCCCTCCTTCATCCATTGAGTTGACCAATTTCCTGGTGCGCTACTCACCTGTGAAAAATGAGGAGGACGTTGCAGAGTTGTCGATTTCTCCTTCAGACAACGCAGTGGTCTTAACAAGTAAGCTGTCAAATGTATCTAAGCTAGAACAAAAAGGAAGAATTCTGAGTTCTCTCTTAGGAGCAACTAAGATTAAGACAGCTACGAGAGGCCTATGAACTAAGCCTCAAATTGGACATACAGCTCTGCCAATTTTGAAAGATCTGCTGTTTTTCTTTGGTTTCTATAACTTTTGAAAAATCAAAATGGAAAAACACCACTAGTGAAGTTAAGAGGCCTCAAAGTCTGCTTCTAAATAAGCACATAAAAATAAATGATTGTCAAGAGAAAGTATATGACTAAGTGTTTAGAGAGCAAAGAAAAAATGAGGATTGAAAATAGTGTCACCGTGTATGTTTTATTCCCATGTTTTTAAAAAAGTATCAGCAGGTTATCTAGCATTTGAAATTTTAGAAACAGTGACTGATTACTCATGACTGATCAGGATGCTGTTTTGAAAAAAGCTGGAAGTTTAATTTGTACTTCAAAGAGTATCTGTTGGCAGGGTTTCTCTGAAGCTTGAGGGCTTAGAAAACAACTGATACTAAAATAAACAACAATTTATAAAAATTGATACTTTCTAGTACCTACTCTTTTGAAACAGACATCTTTTATTAAAGAAAATCAGAGAAGGCTGCAACATGGCCTGTATTTCATGTAAATGTTACTTCTCATCATTTCCACTGTGATAGTAAGTACAAAAATGAGAACAGCAATAGTTTCTACATAAGGGGAAAATCGCTCCCATTGGCTTACATTACCAAGTGATGGTCTGAAAACATCCTCTGTCTTTCACACCATATTTTAGGGAATGAGAGAGAGCTCAGAATCCCCACAGTCCCAGTTGCTTACTTCGTAACTGAAAGTAAGGACACCCTTCTGTTTGCCGACCAGTGGGGCTATTGTTTCATACTGGAACATTCTGGAAATATATATGTGTCTGTTTGGAAACATTCTGGAAATACATTCTGGAACTATAACTACTGAGTTATAGCTCCACTCAGTACACAAGCATCTTCTTTAGGACCACTGTCTGTCCTATCTTAGCCACAACAAGTTCATCATCTCCTCTTAAGATTATATTCTAGATCCTGCTCTAGATGTCAAGGCAGTTTTCTCTCCCACACTCCCAACCCCCGCCCCCAAGATGTCATTGTTAACCTATCTTGCAGATGAAGCAACTGAGGTCCCCAGTGGCTAGGTAAATTGTCCATGGCCAAGTGGAGGAGGAAAGTGGCATCCAAGCATTGCAGCTTCCTAGCCTGGTGTTTTTCCAGATTTGTAGTGGCCATTGCAGAAAGGCTGAGGGGACATAGTGTGGAGAACAGTGTCTAGAAAGTAGGAATTCAAAACTTAGAAACTTACTCTGCCTTCCTTGGCACCTCAAAATTAGAGAGAATGATACCCAGGAATATATGTTTGACTTTCCTTAAGTACTCTGTTTTTACTTTAATAGGGTAGAACAAATCACCTGCCCTTTAGAATATAATTTTTCCTGAAAAGTTAATGGTTAAGGACTTTTATTTTGGCCTGAGTCAACTGTATGAACTTAGGGAAGTATATCAAAAAAGATAACTTCTCTGTGTCCCATTTTTTCTCATTTGCAAAATGGCGATAATGCAAACCAGACATTGGCAGGTAGTGGATATATTCCTTATCATGATTTCAATTGTGGTTTCACAAGCCTACACACATGTCATAGCCCATCAAACTGTACACTTGAAACACTTGTAGTTTATGGTATGGCCATGAAAATGCTTTAAAGGGGAGCAAACCACCTGGTAGGGTTGTCGTGAGGAGTCACTGATAATCGCTGGTGCCATAGCCATTAGGATATGGCTTCAACAGATGAACTGTTGACTGGAAGATAGACACTCCCCTAGGCCTCAGTTGCTCCATGTTTTCACAGATGCAGCTGAGTCACACAGACGCAACTAAGTCACACACACACAGGTAAAGTGAGGACAGTGCTTAGGGAGATTACAGGGCAAGGTATGACCCTTCGTCATCTCCTAATCAGTGCATCTTCAGGTAGTAACATTCACTTAGGTGTAAGTAGCCTATAGGACTGGGGCTGAGATATTTTATCAATGGACAAAGATGCTTTGGTTTCTCCTGCTTTCAAGCACAATTGTAAAATAAATCCAATTGCCTCTTCAGACCTCCTGCCTGGCACAGAATATTTAGTCAGCGTGTCCAGCGTGTATGAGCAGCATGAGAGCACGCCTCTTCGAGGAAGACAGAAAACAGGTGAGTCATGTTGACAGTTGCTTATCAAGTAGCTTTCACTCATAATCTTAGATAACAAAATACAACCTCTAAAATGACACCTCCATCTTTTGTGTGGTGGTGGTGGTGCTTGTAGCCTAGTTCTTCTGTGATCACTTGCCTTAAACATTAAAATATGCCATATTTAAGTATGACCCTGACTTTGGGCCACTAAGGTTCTGTCGATGCTTTTAGATCAGACTAAATTTTGTCAAGATATTTTATTACTTAAGCTTTTAAAAATTTTCCTAAGGTTACCTCATAATCTCTTAGAGATGGTGAACATTCCTTCTCACTAAATGACTCAGCTAGTGGCTGACCCACACTGGCATTGCCATTGAAGTATTTTCCTGCTCTTACTAACCCAACAAGTTTATCTCTTTCTACCTGATGTGATAATAATTGACTATGAAAAGGAAGTTGAATTAAATCCCATAATACTGTTCTTTCTTACATATGAGTGTTTCTATTAATTTTCCCTTTGAAAAGTTTGATTTAGTTTACCCATTAATTTATTTATTATAGTTCATTTGCTTCCAAAAAAGAGTTGTGATATCTCAATTTGGTTTGAGTATATTATTGAATAGAGTCAGTATATATTAAAACTGAAACAAAAATTTGTTGGAAGTCCTGGAGAGGTGGATTTGAATTTGAAAGGAACTCTAAATTCTTGTTAATATTTCAGCTATGGTGGAGCAGGAAAATTGCCTGCTTGGTAATTTGTCCAAGATAATGTCTTATTTTATTTGTCGAAAGTTTTTTGTTTGGCATCATTGTCATTCTGTTGACATATCATTTCTCTCCTGAATATAAGAAGCTTCTTTGAGATTCAAACACTTAACTTGAGAGTGGGCAGGTCTTGATCTTGCCTTGCTTTCAAAGAGATACTTTACAGGATAGAAACATAGAATATTTGAACACTGAAGTATCTGAAAATATTCATTCCCAGAATATCCTAACCTTTCTTCAAGTGTGATGAGGAAACCTACTGCAAACCTATATGTTTGTATATAAGTCACTTAAATTACTTAGCAAAAAAAAAAAAAGGTAAAACTTGAGTTGGCCAATTTGAACTGAGTCCGTTAATGACTTTGAAATATGTATGTGGTAAGAATCAATGCATCATAACATGAGCTTTATGGAAACTCATTGGGGTAAGAAGAAAGGACAGAAACATTGGATATATATCACTTTCCTCTCCTCCTTCATTTCCTAAGTTGGTATCATTTTTTTCTCTTTCTTCTTCCCTGGGTGGGAAAAACAGGTCTGGATTCCCCAACTGGCATTGACTTTTCTGATATCACTGCCAACTCTTTCACTGTCCATTGGATTCCTCCTCGAGCCCCCATCACTGGCGTCAAGATTCGCCATCATCCTGAGCGTGCTACTGGAAGACCTCGAGAAGATCGAGTGCCCCCCTCTCGGAACTCAATCACCCTTACCAACCTCAACCCAGGCACAGAATATGTGGTCAGCATCATTGCTGTTAATGGCAGAGAAGAAAGTCTTCCCTTGGTTGGCCAACAATCAACAGGTAAATTGCTTTTTGGTTTGCAGAGAAACTCAGGGGACATTCTATTCAGGTGACATCTTCCATGAAATGGCTTGATGTGGTCATGTTATGAGACATGGAGAGGGAAGATGAGGGAATGTATGGAGAAAATGTCCCTCTTAAAATATACTGAAGAAGATAATTTCAGGCCTCCCTCGTGTCTCAGGGGTTAAGTCTCAGTGCTACCACCATGACGGCTCACAGTGAAAGCCTGAGCTCACTCCCTGGCAAGGGAGCTAACCCACATGGCACAGCAGACCTCTCCTGTCTCACCCACTGCTCCCCTCAGCAGTGTGTTTCAGCAGATCTACCTGTTCTGCTCCCCACTCTGTCTTTGGTGAATCCTCTGACCACCCCTCTTTCCCCACATCTCTGGCCCACACCCCAGTTCTTCTATGCAAAAATAAAAATAATATCTTTAAAAAATTAGGGCCTCCCTGGTGGCGCAGCGGTTAAGCACTGGGCTGTGGAGCTGTCGGCAGCAGCGATGCGAGTTCGACGCCCAGCCGGGGAGAATCCCACATGGCATGGCAGACCTCTCCTGCCTCGCCCGCTGCTCCCCTCAGCAGTGTATTTCTGATCTGCCTGTTCTGCTCCCCACTCTGTCTCTGGTGAAGTCTCTCACCGCCCCACGCCTCTGGCCTGTACCCCAGCTGTATGTATAAATAAATAAATCTTTAAAAAATATATTAAAAGAAGATAATTTCAAACAAACTTTCAATTGTAAAATAAATAAATCACAGGAATGTAATATACAGCATGGTGAGTGTATTGCATATTTTAAAGTTGCAAAAAGAGTAGACCTTAAAAGACCTCATCGAAAGAAAAAAACGTAATTATGTATGGGTGTGGATGTTAACTAGACTTGACATGGTGAACATTTTGCATTATATACTACAAATCCAACCTTATGTTGTGCACCTAAAACTAATAAAATGTATGTCCATTTATCTCAATTGAAATAATCTCCTGTAAGTATTTAGGAGAGAAACCATTGGGCTTAAAAGTATTTCTGAACTTAAATTAGAAAAACAAGTTAATGATGAGTCAAAACAACGAGAGAATATGTTCATTGAGATCATTTCATTACCCCAAGATATTTCTCTCCTGATTGTGTGCATTTCTAATAACCGAATTCTTAGGCAAAATATAGAAAACACTGTTTAGAGTTCCCTTAAAAATACAGTTGTTTTAATATAATAGTGTTATTATTTCTTAGGAGACAGATAAGGTAGATAGATACTTAGAGAAGTATTAGCATAATATCTATACAGTGATCTCAAATGAATAAAGAGACAGAGACAAGCAAATATGGCAATGGTTACATTAGCAAGTACCTGAGTGAGCTGGTAGGGTGTTCATTGTATTGCTTTTGTAACCTTCCTGTAATGTTAAAAACATTTCAAAATAAAAAATGGAGAAAAATATTCTTCAATACATTTGAAACAGTCCTCTTGAATGAAACCATTTGAATTGTCTCCTTCACCCTTTACCTTGAATTGTTTCAATTTTTAATAATGCTAATTTTAGATTGTACTTACATTGTTATATGAAAGAATCATGTGGAAAATGAACAAGAAGTAAATCCTGCCCATTGTATGAAAGTTACAGCTGTGAAAATGTTCCTGTGTTTTTTTTTTAGTTTCGGATGTCCCTAGAGACCTGGAAGTTACTGCTGCAACCCCTACCAGCCTGTTGATCAGTTGGGACGCCCCCGCTGTCACAGTGAGGTACTACAGGATCACCTACGGAGAAACAGGTGCGTCAGCCAATGCCACTTTGCACTGTAATAGCTCAGATTCTGGGCCACCTGAGAGCTTGGGGCCAACAGGTAATTAAAGGAACCTTGGCAAGTCCATTCAATGGAGTCTTATCTTTTCCAAGAATACTTGGAAAATATATAGGATACAATTATGGCAAAAATCGAGATAAAATGCTGTTTGTATCATGCTCGAGGGGGGACAGTAGAGCAAAGGAAAAAAGGATGAGAAATTCACAAATATTTTATCCATGATTTGTGTTTTTCTTTTACTTTCCTATTTTTCATAATATTTATTTACCATGAGTATATTCCATTAAGATTTTGAAAAAGGAACACAAGCTACGCAACCTGGGTTAAGAACTTAACCTTCTGGGCCTCCCTGGTGGTGCAGCGGTTGAGCGCTGTGCTGTGGAGCTGCCGGCAGCGCGCGATGCGAGTTCCATGCCCAGCCGGGGAAAATCCCACATGGTGCGGCAGACCTCTCCTGCCTCGCCCACTGCTCCCCTCAGCAGTGTGTTTCTGATCTGCCTGTTCTGCTCCTCACTCTGTCTCTGGTGAACTCTCTTGCCGCCCCACGCCTCTGGCCTGTACCCCAGCTTTAAAAAAAAAAAAAAGAACTTAACTTTCCTTGCCCTCCTAATGCTAACCTACAGTTCAGTGACATTTTTAAAACTGGAATTTAAAAAAAAGCAGTAATAGCAATTTTCTCCCAGTTTTTTACACTTATCAAGATTTACTACATGCATAATAATTATAGCTTCCTGGTCAGACTCTATCGATAATGTGTTTTAAGGGAATAGGCAAAGGGACTTAGGTTAATTCAGTTCCTCAGCAATCCCGACTACCTCACACTTTGAACTATCCCTTCTCAAACAGGAGGAACTAGCCCTGTCCAGGAATTTACTGTGCCCGGGACCAAGTCTACAGCTACCATCAGTAACCTTAAACCCGGCGTGGACTACACCATCACTGTCTACGCTGTCACTGGCCGTGGAGACAGCCCAGCCAGCAGCAAGCCAGTTTCCATTCATTACCGAACAGGTACCAACACCCGCTCTGGGTTGACATGAGTGTTTGGAGTCAGACCGTTTTTACAATGTTCTCTCAAGGAGGTTTCATCATTGTGGAACTGATTTTAATTAAAACAAAGCAAAACCTGCAACTAATATTGTTTTAAACCAAAATATACCAGGTAGCCCCCCACAAGTGCAGGAATATTTGTTTATCTTGTTACATAAATCCATAAGCCTATAGGAGAGATATATTTCAAGGATGGTCAACATATATTTGTTGGCCAATGGATGCGCTAATGAGGAAGGAGACAACCAACTGCTCGTGATGTAGCTTCTTTGGGAATGAAACAGCCATCTTGGGCAGAGGTACGTGCCTCACCTCCCAGAATTAATCTCTGTGTTTCTGCAAAAGAAACACCTGGGAGAGGTTAACAGCAATAATAGATCATGTGATCTATACTAGAACTGGAGAGAAGGGCGTGTCCAGTCTTATCCCCATGGACTGGGGCCTCACTGGTTTTTTCCTTGGTTTTATTTGTAGAAATTGACAAACCATCCCAGATGCAAGTGACTGACGTTCAGGACAACAGCATCAGTGTCCGCTGGCTGCCTTCAAGTTCCCCTGTCACTGGATACAGAGTGACTACTGTTCCCAAAAATGGCCCAGGACCATCAAAATCTAAAACCGTTGGTCCAGGTAAGAATAGCCAGCCGTGGGGGCCTCCCTGGTGGCGCAAGGGGTTAAGTCTCAGCACTATGAAACTCTCCAGAGCCACTGCAGCACGAGTTCGATCCCTGGCCAGGGAGCTTCCCACATGGCGCAGCAGACCTCTCCTGCCTCGCCCACTGCTCCCCTCAGCAGTGTATTTCAGTCGATCTGCCTGTTCTGCTCCCTACTCTCTCTCTCTGGTGAATCCTCTCACCCCCCTGACACCATTGGCCTACACCCCAGCTTTATGCAATAAATAAATAAATCTTAAAAAAAAAAAAAAAGAATAGCCAGCCATACGTGTACAGCAGGATGGACAGACTTGGACTCACAATACACTTTTTAAAGTAAATGACCACATTGCCATGAGTTCTGTGCATCATCTCCTAAGTCACAGGGTCCTCATTTATGAATTAGGGCTGGAGACTGAGCCTCCTACTCCCGTCATGTAGACGTTTTAGCATAAGTGCATTTCTGTTTCACACGCATGTTTCTGTTTGGTGCTGTGGACCTGTCCAATTTTGAGATCCATCTTTGTGGTTTTATCATGAACACTAAGGATAATGGAATGTGTAAAATACTTTCAGTTCTTGTTTTTGTTTTTATACAAAATACTTGTGAAAACAGAATCCAAAGGCAATATTTTAAAATCAAGTTCATGTTCTTATTTTTTCCCAAGAGCGGCATCATTCATAGTTGGGGACGTCCTATTACATTTTAGAACTTATCCTTTTTTTATGTGACTTTACTCTAGTATGGTGATTTGTATTAACAGTGGACATGTTTGTCCAAGAAGAAATACATGTCTGACTCCTCCATATTTTCATAATTCTGCAAATGAAAAGTCTATAGATGATCACGTTTGCTACTAAACTCTAAAAGCTACTAGGCTGGCCTGATAGTGGATGATATTGATGCTATATTTGCTTTTCACTCCCTTTGCAGATCAAACAGAAATGACCATCGAAGGCTTGCAGCCCACCGTGGAGTATGTAGTCAGTGTCTACGCTCAGGACCGGAACGGAGAGAGCCAGCCCCTGGTTCATACTGCAGTAACCAGTACGTAACTCGAGCCTGCTTTTCATTGTCCAAGTCAAATGGTGTGTTTAGGCACCTAAATGCCCTCTGCGTGTCTTTGTCATCAGTTCCTAGGGAGGGCCAACTTGGTTATTTTGTAGCTTGAGCTGAGCCTTTACAAACATTGTCCTTCTCAGTCCAGCCATGAACAGGAGGGAAAGAAGTGATTGATTATCATGGCTAGTCTCTGTGCTTCGAAGTTCTTTTGCTTAAATGGCCTCAGCAAAATCTTATTTGCTTATAGCGAATCTACAAAATGTTTTGCTAGGACCTAATTTTCTACAACGGGATGGTAAAGTTGATGGAAGTTGCCTCATGAAGTTATCAGGTTGGGAGCACTGGAGGACTGTGACTGGACCTCTGTTAATGCAACAAATATTGGAAGAGAAGTTAAAGAACGAGTGTAACAATATGAATCTAACACTGGCCATCAACTTTACCACCTCCAAGGCATAGAAAATCCAGGTCTTTGAGACTAACATCACATTGCAAAAACAAATCTTGGTAGAATATCTTAAAATTGATATCAATAAATCCTCATTATTGGGGACATTCTGTAGGGTGTCTACATGTCTCATGTACACCTATGTCTTAATAAGTGATGTGACATTATTCTCTAAACCAAAAAAAAAAAATTGAGCAAGTATCAAGTAATTTTCCATTTAATAGTGCGTTAATTGGAGTTTAATTCATCAAAGAAAATGATATCTGCAAACTGCTTTGCATGTTATAAAAATGCTTATTTCACAACTTGCTTTTCACATAACCTCTTACCGTTAATTTGCCTAACAGACATTGATCGCCCTAAAGGACTGGCATTCACTGATGTGGATGTCGATTCCATCAAAATTGCTTGGGAAAGCCCACAGGGGCAAGTTTCCAGGTACAGGGTGACCTACTCGAGCCCTGAGGATGGAATCCATGAGCTATTCCCTGCACCTGATGGTGAAGAAGACACTGCAGAGCTGCAAGGCCTCAGGCCGGGTTCTGAGTACACAGTCAGTGTGGTTGCCTTGCACGATGATATGGAGAGCCAGCCCCTGATTGGAACCCAGTCCACAGGTATATCGTTCATCGCACCGCTGGGTGCTCATGGGAGCAGGGGCTTTATGCCCTGCTAAAAGAATTCTGTTTTATCGCGCTATCGATTCCCATGTAAGGGGGTTTTTAAAAAGCCTCTTCTTAGCAAAGACCCTCTTTAAAGAGGAATAGTAATAGATAATAAAGTTGAGTTGATATCTAGACAAAGTCCAATCAAAAGGAATTTTGGGAGTAGCTCAGCTTATTGTAAAGTAAAACAAGATGGTAAAGTAAACCATTTGAAGATAATACTAAAATTATGGATTATTTCCTAAGCTATGACTCCCTGTGGTTATGCTCACTGGAGAAAGGAAAGAAGTTTGGTATCCTAGAGCTTATCTAAAAAAGGAACCCAAACTGGGATATTTCGTAGCGGCGTGATTCTGAGAACATATGGGTAAGATCTTCCTTCTCCAATTAGATACCAAGGGCTGGATGTATAATTTGCTTGAAAGGGTTGCACATCGGCCACTTTGGAAGTGGCAGGTGCCTTCCACAATACATTCTTCCTCCTGTGCTTTGTTTCCAAAGCAGAGTGGAATGCTAACTATGCAACCTCATGACAGCCGACACCCTGGAGGTGACAGTCTGTGTTACATTGCTCCTTGCTTCTCTTTTCTGCTTCCTTTGTAAGCCAATTTTCTTCTTATGCTGCACCAGCAAGAATACTTTGGATTTAGCAGCGTTATTTGCTGTGGGGTTCAAATAAAAAGGATAACGCGATTCTGTCTTTGGGGGCATGGAATACTTTGTGAAATAGTTTCCCATACAAAGATAATTTATATAGGAGAAGGATTCTTGCTCATCTTTCCACACAGATGGAAAAATCAATCCTAATAATGGCCAATAAGCCAATTTGACTCCTCTTATTTTTTTAAGGAAAAACAAAAGCAACTCCTAAAACTTAACATCTGGAGAGTTCTGGAATTTACCCAAGTGTTTGCAGTGATTCTGAGCGTGGGTAGATATAAAACACATTTTTTTCAGCAAACATTTTGTTCATGTTGCCTCCATGCTTATACTTTCTTGTACTGAATCCTACCTTGACCAGGAAGCCCACCTAACCAAGCAAGAACAATCTGTTCTCCTCCTTGGAATTCACCTTATTTTCCCTTTTGCCCATTTCCTATGAGATAACCTCTAGCCAATGACCATTCCCAACAGCCATTCCTGCGCCAACCAACCTGAAGTTCACTCACTTAACACCAACGAGCCTGACTGCCGAGTGGACGGCACCCAATGTCCAGCTCACTGGCTACCGAGTGCGGGTGACCCCCAAGGACAAGACAGGACCAATGAAAGAAATCAATCTTGCCCCTGACAGTACATCTGTGGTTGTATCGGGACTCATGGTACGAAGCTATCTTCTCTCTTTGGGAGAAAGACTATCCTCTCTTACATAGTTTAAGGTTGTGGGAATATAATGTCATAATAAATCTAATTGTGTTCTTTGTCTCTGCCATCAAAGGATTTTATTGTAATTTTATATCCAGTAGAATCCTTTCATGTTGACCTCAACTTTTCCAGATGACTGAGACAGAATTTTATAAATAGTTGTGAATTTCACACAGCTCTTTAAATACATTTTGTTTATTTGAAAAGGTTGTATATGTGTGTGCGGGGGTCACAATTTATATACCCATACACTGATGAATCCACATTATGCATTTTCTGAGCTCACTTATCTTGCCAATGAATATTCTCCAGTTTGTGTCAACCCATCTTAACCCCACCTTAATTAAAACCTGTTCTAATCCTAAATGTGCATATAGAATATTTTTTTATATAAAGATATATTTTTATTGTTATTTATGTCTTTAACATTTTGTATTCGAATACAGAAAATTGATGTATTTTTTTCACACAAGTGAAAACTTTTTAGGAGAAACTATAGAAAGAGAAGAGGGTTCAGAAATAGAATGTAACTTCATCCTTGCTTCTCTGTGATGAAGAAAAATTCATGAGTTGCACTTAATCGTAAAGGCCAAAACAGGGCTAATTACCATTTGCCTCATTTTACATCAGCTTAGTATAAATATGTAAGTTACAGCTTACATAGGGTTAACCCCAAGATTTTAAAAATTCATTTACTATAAATGTGTTGTTGACTAGAATAGAAATGAAGTCAATCTAGGAATTTATAGTGCTGTAGTTTTTATTTTTTCTTGTATTGCTGTGTTTATCTAATGCTGTAATAAAACTCCCAGGAGATCACATCGATAAAGCTTCCCTTCTTTCTAGGTGGCCACCAAATATGAAGTGAGCATCTATGCTCTTAAGGACACTTTGACAAGCAGACCAGCTCAAGGAGTTGTCACTACTCTGGAGAGTAAGTCCTCAAACTTTTTAGCATCAACAAATACTGTGAATAAACAAAAATGAAAGATTGATAAGAGGTTTTCTAGATCACTAAGTTAACAATGGAATGGAATGATTTCCAATTTGGAAATTGATTGGCTTGCTTGTCTTGGACTTACAACGGCCACCTTTTATGCCCGACAGAAAGCATTGCACGGGCACATAGAATGGAGGCACTTCGTAATGCTAGGACATTGGTGTTATGAACCAGGACGAACGATTTGCTCTTCTCATTAGAATTTGTTTTTTATAGAGTTGAGTTTGGGGAAGACATGCCTGCTTCTGATATATCTTTTTTTTTTTAAGATTTATTTGATTTTGCACACAAGCTGGGGTGCAGGCCAGAGGTGTGGGGGGTGAGAGGGTTCACCAGAGACAGAATGGGGAGCAGAACAGGTGGATCGACGAAACACACTGCTGAAGGGAGCAGCAGGCAAGGCAGGAGAGGTCTGCTGCGTCATGTGGCAATCTCCCCAGCCGGGCATTGAACTCACGCCACAGCCACCGACAGCACTGCACTTAACCCGTTGCGCCACCAGGGAGGCCCACTTCTGCTATATCTTAACAGTACAATAAGTATAGAAAAAAATTGAGCCCAGGTCCTAACCTTCTGCCATATTAATAACTCCCAGTATTCCCTTCAGAAATCACATAAAGCATCAAAGTTTCTTTATCTGTAAAACGGGGATAGTGTTGTACCTGCTGATAGAGAAATGTGAAGTCCTATGAAAATGATAAAATACTAACAATACATTTATATATTGTAGCTAACTGCCCATATTATAATAACTCATACTACACACACTTTACCTTAGCATAAATTAATACTGTTAACACTTACTGAGGTATTAGTAGATACTATAAAGTCAGCCTTGGGAACTACTGGCAGTGCCTGAAAAGCTTTTAGGTCTTAAAAAAGAAAGAAAGAAAGAAAGAAAGAAAAGGAAGGAAGGAAGGAAGGAAG